>CM019066.1:389975523-390223023 GCA_009667805.1 Leptobrachium leishanense | reverse complement strand
CTGTCACACACACACTGTCACACACACACTGTCACACACACACTGTCACACACACACTGTCACACACACACTGTCACACACACACACTGTCACACACACTCACACTGTCACACACACTCACACTGTCACACACACTCACACTGTCACACACACTCACACTGTCACACACACTCACACTGTCACACACACTCACACTGTCACACACACTCATATACACTGTGACACACACACTCATATACACTGACACACACACTCATATACACTGTGACACACACACTCATATACACTGTGACACACACACTCATATACACTGTGACACACACACTCATATACACTGTGACACACACGCTGAAACATTGTTTCTCCTGACGTTTTCCCTCAGTTCTTCTGTCTGTGCTTTATTATATTATACTTTTTTTATTTATAAAGTGCCAGCATATTCCACGGCGCTGTACAGTGGGCACAATATAGACTGGGTTATAATACATTGAACATTTTGATAAACCAGTACAAGAGGAAACAAGGCCCTATTCCCATGGGAACTCACAATCTAGAAGCGATGGGGGTGGAAACAGGAGGAGAGGACTGCAAGGCGGGAGTGACGGACTGGTTGGGGCAGTGAGCTGTATCAGTGAGTCGGGTGGTCGGCTTGCCTGATAGGAATGTCTTAAGGGAATGTTTGAAGGAGGAGAAACTAGGGGAATGTCTGACCGAGGGAGAGCATTCCAGAGGATGGGGGCTGTGCGTGAGAAATCCTGCAGTCTATCATGGGAAGAGGTGATGCGAGGAGAAGCTAGGCGCAGGTCACTGAGCTTAGGGAGCGGCTGGGGTGTATTTGGTGATTAGTGAGGACAGGTAGTGGGGAGCTGAGTTAGTGAGGGTTTTGTAGATCAGGGTAAGGATTTTTAACACAGGAGCTCGGAGGCTTCGTATTTGCATTCGCTTATCTTTATTACTCCTACAGCAGTATTATTATTATTATTATTCTTTATAAAGCGCCAGCATATTCCGCAGCGCTGTACAATAAGCACAGTATAGACAGGGTTACAATACATTGAACAACATTTGACAAACAGTACAGGAGGAGATGAGGGCCCTATTCCCGTAGGAACTCACAATCTGGGAGGGTTGGGGTTGGAAACAGGAGGAGAGGACTGTAAGGTGAGAGTGATTGATGGTTGCGTCAGTGAGTTGGGGGGTCGGCTTCCCTAAATAGGAATGTTTTAAGGGAGCGTTTGAAGGAAGAGAAGTTAGGGGAAAGTCTGACAGTACGAGGGAGAGCGTTCCAGAGAGTGGGGGCTGCGCGTGAGAAATCCTGCAGTCTATCATGGGAAGAGGTGATGCGGGGAGAAGCTAGGCGCAGGTCACTGTTTGACCTTAGGGAGCGGCTGGGGTGTATTTGGTGATTAGTGAGGGCAGGTAGTGGGGAGCTGAGTTAGTGAGGGTTTTGTAGGTAAGGATAAGGATTTTGAACTTAATTCTGCAGTGGATGGGGAGCCAGTGAAGGGACTCGCAGAGGGGAGCGCCAGAGACAGAGCGGCGGGTGAGGTGAATTAGCCTGGCGGAGGCGTTCAGGATGGATTGTAGGGGGGAGAGGCGGGACAGAGGGAGGCCAGATAAGAGATTATTGCAATAGTCGAGTCGGGAGATTACCAGGGCGTGTATGAGTTGTTTTGTGGTGACAGCGGTAAGAAATGGCCGAATTCTGGAAATATTACGCAGTTGGTATCGGCAGGAGGAGGAAAGAGACTGGATGTGGGGGATGAAGGAAAGAGCAGAGTCAAGTGTAACTCCAAGACAGCGAGAAACATAGAGAAAAAAATTGGTATAACCCTTTCCCTCAACGTGGGAATCCCCCTCCCTCATACAGTGGGCTGTCCGAAGTCCATAAGAGATCTGGTCAGGCGTGGCAAAATCCCTCTAAGTAGACTTCTTTTTACCAGGGTTGTGCTTTGGTTTTATTCACATTCAGGGTTATTCAAGAGAATCGAAAAGCCACCGCACGTTCAGTGACTTTTCATTCTCTTCAATTCGGTGCGATTTGGCGATCCCTGCGGTGTATTCAGCAAGCACCACAGGGCCGCCGTTATGCAGGGAAAAGTCGCTGAAAACTCACAGCAAAACGAGGGCGAACGCACCCCGAAACCCGCAAAACATCTGGATTAACGCGCTTTAGATGCCGGAGAAACCTGAGCAGGAGCCGATCACACGCAGCGCAGCCGCCGGAAAAACCTGACACCGCAGACGAAGGAGGTGAAGAAAAAAACTACCACAGTACGCTTAAATGTTTGACATTTGAATCGCTATTTGCAAAGAAACTACAGAGCGAAAATGTGTGAAATTTACATCTAAAATCCAATGAATGATAATAAAAAGGGCTGTTACAGAAAAAACAATTTTAAAAAATAAAACGGAAAAAAATTGTTTGCAAAAAATGCCTGAAAGATCCTAAAAAATCTATAGAGACCTTTTTACTACAGAATAAACGATTTATTAGATATTGGATTAAAACCGCAATATTTTTAACATTTGAAGCCTATGGGAATCTCCTGAATAAACCTGTCGAATGAAACCACTGAATGGCAGGGCAATTCGGCAACTTTTCACTGCTGGTTTGTGTCTCTGAATAGACACAGCATTGCTTCTCTGGGGATTCGCTGCCGTCGAATAGGCACCCAACAGGCCCTGTATGTGCAGGCAATTCGCCAGGATTGCCTGCTCTCTGAATAGCCGAATGGCCAGGAAAGGGAACCGTACGCTGATTTTCACTGTTCGGTTACCTTTCGGCAGCCATTCGGATCTCTCTTTGAATAACCCTGCTTGTGTTAGATTAGGCTCAGTGTTTTCCATGCTCTAGCCTCTTGGGACACAAGTTACCCCGGCTTTAACTGCAGGGGTCGTGTCCCATAATCTCTCTACATCCTCCAGCGTTTTACTACAGGTTCCCGGATCGCCGCTCGCTCCGTCCCCGAAGCGTTGCGGCGCTTCCCGGGCTCCTCCTTCCCCTTCTGCTTCACTGCGGTTTTCCATCTCCAGACTCGCAGTGCGTGGTCAGACCGTGGCTGGTGGTTTCACTCGGCGTGTGGTCCATCTCACTCCACACGTTCTACTAAGGTGGCGGTGAGATCTCGTTGCTGCCATCTTAAGTTACATGCTTCCTTTTCTCGGCCATTTCCACCACGATCTGCCACCATACAGACCTGCTCCCACATATCTGCAAATACTCTACCTCCGTCATGTCCCTGAGTAAGCCGCCCACTCAGAAATCGCCCTCTCCATCCGTGGAATCACATTCTGCTGCAAGCTCCTCTCGCAGGGCCGCCTCGGTGGACTCTGGGGCCTCCCCCACCTAAATGTTGCTCCAAAACTGGCTGCTATGGAGGCCTCCCTATACTCATCGATCTCTGCCACCCTGTCCTCCACGATGAGTACTCTCACCTAGGGCTGAAACGAATTGATTAATCGACAACAAATCGATGATTAAGTTAGTTGTCAACTATTTCCTCTATGGATTAATCGTCCTGTGTACAGCACACCCTGATTAGAGTCAGACTGACCGGGTAATTCAAAGAGATCCGAAATGTAACGGAGCAGTGAAAATCAGCGTTCGGTTCCCTTTCCTGGCCATTCGTCTATTCAGAGAGCAGGCAGTTCCCAAATCCTGGCGAATTGCCTGCACATACGTTGCCTGTTCGGTGCCTGTTCGAGGGCAGTGAATCCCCATAGAGAAGCAATGCTTCGGCTATTCAGAGAACACAAAACAGCAGTGAAAAGTTGCCGAATTGCCCTGCTGTTTGGTGTTTTTATTCGACAGGTTTATTCAGGCGAATCCCATAGGGTTCAATGTTAAAAATATTCCCGTTTTAATTCAATATCTAATAAACCGTTGATTATAATATTCTGCAGCAAAAAGTCTCTTTATAGATTTATTAGGATCTTTCAGGTGTTTTTCTGTAACCGCTCTTTTTATTATCATTCATTGGATTTTAAATGTAAATTTCAGACTTTTTTTTGTTCTGTAGTGTCTTTGCAAACAGCGTTTCACTTTTCAAACATTCAAGTGTATATATATATATTTTTTTTTTTTCCCTCCATTCGTCTGTGGTGTCGACTTTTTCCAGCGGCTGCTCTGTGCTGTGATCGGCAGCTGCTCGGGTTTCTTCGGCAGGGTTAATCCAGATGTTTTTGCGGGTTGCGGTAAGTGTTCAGTGGGTTTGCGGCGGGTTTTCCCTACACTACGACGTCCCTGTGGGGCTTGCTGAATAGACTGCAGGCTCGCCGAAATGGGATTGCCAAATCCCACCAAATTGAACGAAAGTCACTGAAAGTACGGTGACTTTTCGATTCTCTTTGAATAACCCTGTGAGTTAAATGTAAATAACCTCAGCTTCGGAGCTGATTGGAGAAGACGCGCCGCTGCTTTACTCGCTATGATTTAGTTCTAGGGTTATGTCAGACACAACCAGTTTGTTTTATTCCGTTTACAACAGTAGCAGAACTATAACACAAACAATAGGATACTGTCACTGGCTGTAGGAGCTGTATGCCTGTGTTTTATCCTTACTTGAAGCTGGAGTCCTGTGCCACCACCCCACCCTCCCTGCCACACAATCTTTGGTCGGGAACTGCCATTCCCTCCCATTTGGTCTGGTCCCTTTCCCCAAACTCACTCCCACACGCAGATCCGGTCTTTTGTCCATATCCACTCCCTCTCACACTCAGGTCAAGTCACTTGAGCAAAGTCACTCCCTTCCACCTCCAGTCCCTCCTCCCACTCAGTTTGTTCACGAAATTATTTAAAAAGGGACACTCTACACACCCTGACCACTTTATCTTATTAACCCCGAGTTCATGCTGACATCATCATCTATGACCAAGTGCTTGTAGCCGTGTTCTTCTTTTTTTTTGACACGGCAATTTCTTTTTTAAAAGTGAATATGATGTTAAATGCAGAGCTTCTGAAGCAAGAGGTAGCAATTCTCTGAAGTTCACAAAAAACACCCAACACCCTTTTTGTGTGAACGGATTCTATGTGGGTCCTTTTGACAGTCGGAATTGCTTATATAAAGTGGTCATGCTGGGGACATCTCTCAAACTCCAATATTACAGGCCTGTCAACTCAAGAGAAAAAATAAAACCAGAATCCTAGAGTAGAACCTATAGGCGCACTTAATCTGTGTTTTCCATACGTCGAGCGGCAGTACCCATGGGTTCATCTTCAATCCCAATTGCAGACAGGTTACCAAGCCTAAAAAACAAAAGGACCCTCCTAGACCCAGGTGAACCCCTCCCTCACCTGTGACTCCTCCCCTGTTGCCTATAAGGAGACCTGAGCCCAGAACCCCCCCCCCCCCCGTCATTCCTTCCTGTCCTCTGGGAAGGTGGCTGAGGGGGAATCTGTTGGTTCCGGGGGCGGCCGCATTACTTCTCCCTTGTTTCTGTCTGGGCCTCCCTGGCCGGGTACCGGGTGGTGCTTCGGTGGTGGCTCGGGTCGGCCGGCTGCTGCGCTTCGTTGGCTGCGCAGTCCGGAGTGTCTGCGGCTGGGAGTCGCTTCTTGATGACGCGGTTTCCGGGGTTCTCCGGCGCATGCGCCGGAGGGCGGGCGCCTTCTTCCCACGTGGTGGTAGAAACTCTGGCGCCACTTCTCCGCAGTCGCTTGCCTGGTGAGCCGCAGGTCAGCGTTGCTGTTCCGCCGGCGCCTGTGTCTCCTCCTCTCGCCCCAGATCGGCTTGGTTGCAGGTTAGTGTGTGTCTGCTCGGGGGTGTTCCAGCAGCTTGTTCCCGTCACTAATGTCCTGCTTGCTTGTAGGATGTCGGCCCCGGAGGTGCTGCCTGATCAGGGAAAGAGGAAGGCCTCCTCGAAGTCGAAGCACCTGGTCTGCTCTTTCTGTGCTCAGCCCCTGCCCGACGGCTATAAGAAAAAGCTGTGCTCCTTGTGTACCAAGGATGCGGGAGAGGGGGCGAAGAGGTCTGAAGTGACTGCCTTTGTGTCCTGGCTTCAAACTTCTCTGCAGCAAACGTTTACGGCCATGCAGGCTGCTGCTGCTCAGCCTCCCCCCGTTGCTGACGTTCCGGGTCCCTCCGGTTTGTCTTTTTCTGGTCCGAGAAAACGTCGGCGTGCGGAGTATGAGGACATGGAGTCTGAGGAAGAGCTCCTTAATCCTGAGTTTTCGGACGTCTCCTCTGATGAGGATGAGACTTTGGCTGTTTTTGATGAGGACTGTGTCCGTCTGTTGATCAAGGAGGTCGTCTCTGTGATGGGGGCTCCGGATGCACAGACGGGGGCCCTTAAGACTAAGGGGTTTCCTTTTCACCCTTTGTTGAAGCAAGTTATGTCTAAAGAATGGTCTGTGCCTGACCGGCGTCCTTTTGTCTCCAAGCGGTTCCGATATATGTTTCCCCTTGCCTTGTCTCCCGCTGAGGACTTTGGGGTGTTGCCGACGGTGGATGTGCCCGTGGCACAGCTTCATCACAGGTCTGCTATTCCTTCTGGGGACTTGTCCACCTTGAAGGACCCGATGGACAAGAGGATTGAGACTGCCTTGCGGCGTAACTATGCTGCCCAGGCTTCCCAGGCTAGGGCCCTGGTGGCGGCGTCTTCCGTTTCCCTGTCACAACGGCTCTGGTTGCAGGAGCTGGAGGGTGCTTTGTCCGGCCTCTCCCCTGAGTTGCGTCAACTGTTCCTCCTCGTTCAATCTGCTTCGGATTTTTTATGTGACGCTGCGATTGAGTCCCTGAAGCTGGCTTCCCGGGCCTTGGGCCTCAATGTGGTGGGCCGTCGTGCGGTCTGGCTCCGGTCCTGGTCGGCTGACACTGCTTCGAAGAATTCGTTGTGTGGCCTGTCCTTCGAGCTGGGTATGCTGTTTGGATCGGCTCTGCAGGACTTGCTGCAACAGCTTGCTGATGTTAAGGCTCTTCCACAGGATCGGCCCAGGGATGCTTGGCATCGTCGGGTTCTCCAGGCGTGGGTCCTTTCATCCCTACAATAGGCGTTTCCGCCCCTTCCGTCAGCGTATGCCTGAGCAGCGTCCGCAGGCTCCGGGGTTTCGTAAGTTCAGAAAGTTCTGACTCCGGTGTCCCGGTTGGTGGTCGTCTGCTTCACTTCGCGGCTGCGTGGCAGGGGACGACTTCGGATGAGTGGGTTTTGGAGACTGTTAGGTGTGGCTACGTTGTTCAGTTTGTGTCTTCTCCTCGTAATGCCTTCCTTCTCTCCTCTCAGCATTCCACTTACTCCGGGGATCAGTTGTTCTCGGAGGTCATGGGGTTGCTGGAGAAACGGGTGATCGAACCAGTGCCTTCGCAGGACTGCTTCCAAGGTACTTACTCTCGTCTTTTTCTAGTGGGGAAACCGGATGGTTCCTTCCGCCCCATCCTGGACCTTAAGTCTGTGAATCAATTTGTGCGTAAGGAACGGTTCCGGATGGATACCATTGGCTCTGCCTCTCGGATTCTGTGGCCTGGCGATTTTATGGTCACCTTGGATCTGCAGGATGCTTATCTCCATGTCCCGGTCGCCCGGGTGAGCCGGCAGTTCCTCCAGTTTGCGGTTCAGTCTGGGGGCAGGGTGTTTCATTTTCAGTTTCAGGCCCTTCCCTTTGGGTTGTCCTCCGCTCCCCAGGGTTTTTTCGAAAATTTTGATCGTTATTACTGCCTTTCTGCGTCACGAGGGCCTGCACATTGTCCCCTATCTGGACGATTGGCTTCTTAAGGCCGCTACTGTACCGCTCCTCGAGGCTCATTTGGCCCGCACGATCGAGGTTCTCTCCCGGCACGGGTGGCTGGTGAACTGGAAGAAGTCGCGCCTGGTGCCGGTGCAGAGGATTGTCTTTCTGGGGTTCGTGTTGGATACGTCTCTCATGGCTGTTTTTCTTTCAGATTCCAACAAGGAAAAGCTTCGAGGTCACGTTCGTGCTCTTCTGCTTACTCCTTAGGGCTCCGTCCGGGGACTGTTGCGGGTTCTCGGTCATTTGACGGCTGCTATCCCGGCGGTGCCATGGGCGCGTGCACACGCCGGAGGTCTGCAAGGCGATATCCTTTCCCAGTGGGATGGGGACCTGTCCCACCTGGACCGTTCGATCTGCATCTCGGGGTCCACAAGGGCTCGGTTGCTATGGTAGCTCCGCTCTCTGTTCCTTGACGCGGGCGTTCCTATGGCGGTTCCGGAGTGGCTCACGGTGACGCCGTACGCATTGCTTTCCGGATGGGGCGCTCATTGTCGGGACGTCCAGGCCCACGGGGTTTGGGATCCTTGGACTGGCTCTCTGTCCTCCAAAGCCAGGGAGCTTCTGGCCGTCTGGGAGGCTCTTCAGGCTCTTGCGGGGCTTCTGCGTGGTCGGGCCGTGCGGGTCCAGTCCGACAACGTCGCCACGGTGTGTTACCTGAACAAGCAAGGGGGCACGCGTTCGCGCCTCCTTTCGGCTCTGTGCGGCACCATCATGGACTGGGCGGAGCTCCATCTGCAAGCGCTCTCTGCGGTTCACATCCGAGGTGTGCTCAACGACCGGGTGGATTTTCTGAGCCGTGCTTCTCTGGTGCAACGGGAATGGTCCCTGTCTCCGGCGGTGTTTTCGGAGGTGGTCTCTCGGTTTGGCCTTCCGGTCGTCGATCTCATGGCGTCCAGGCTTTCGGCAAAGGTTCCTCGCTTCGCCTCCCTCCGACGAAGGGACTGTCCGGATCTGCTGGACGCCTTCTCGTTCCGGTGGGCCTTCGAGCTGGCGTACGTCTTCCCCCCCCCCCGATTGCCCTGATCCCGCGGGTCCTTCAGAAGATCAGGATGGACCAGGCGTCGGTGATTGCGATCCTCCCCTTCTGGCCGCGCAGGGTCTGGTTTCCGGAGGTGTTGGTTCTGTCTCGTCGTCGCTATTGGGTCCTCCCGGTGTCGGACTCTCTGCTGGACTTCCCTGCTCTCCCGGCAGGGATGCTGGGGTCGTTCCGGCTGACGGCGTGGCTGATGCTGCCTCCGTACTGACTTCTCTTGGTCTCTCGTCTGGCCTGGTTTCCTTGTTGTCACATGACGTTAAACTGTCGACTCGGCGTATCTATGATTGGGTTTGGCGCACGTTTCTCTCCTGGTGTCGGGTGCGTGCTCTTGACCCGGTCTCTATCTCCGTTCCTGATCTGCTGCGCTTCCTGGAGAGTGGGTTCCGCAAGGGGTTGCGGCCTGGAACCCTCAGGGTCCAGGTGGCTGCCATATCTTCGGTCATTCTGAGGGAATTGGCCTTGCATCCTTTGGTGCGAAAGTTTTTTCGGGCGGTGTCCTCTCTGTCGAGAAATCGTTCTCCCGTCTTTTTGTGACGCACCGGGCTCCTCCTCTTCCTCTCTGGGCAAATGGCGCGCCCTGGATGTGGTGCGGGTCTTGCGGGTGTATCTGGAGCGTACCAGCTCCTGGCGTCGCTCTGTTCACCTTTTTGTTCTTTTTCACGGTGCCTCTAAGGGTGTGGGTGCTTCCCGTTCTTCCATTGCTCGGTGGGTTCGTCAGGCTATAGCCTTGGCTTATTCGGCTGGTTGGTAAGGTTTCTCCCGTAGGGGTGACGGCGCACTCCACTAGATCTGTGTTGGCTTCCTGGGCTTTGCATGCGGCTGAACAGGTGTGCAGGGCGGCCACTTTGTCCTCTCTTCACACCTTCACGCGACATTACCGTCTGGATGTTCTTGCCTCTGCCAAGGCGTCCTTTGGGCGCAAGGTTCTGCAGGCGGTGGTGCCGTCTTGATCCCTCCCTCTGGGGGCTTTTTAGGTCCCATGGGTACTGCCGCTCGACGTATGGAAAAACGGTATTTCTTACCGTAAATATTCTTTTCCATAGTCGTAGCGGCAGTACCGCTTCCCTCCCTCTGCTTTGTGTTGTGTTGGTTTTTGATTAAAGTGGTGTGTACTTGATATTTTGGTTCTGGCTTGTCATTGACTGGGGGGTTCTGGGCTCAGGTCTCCTTATAGGCAACAGGGGAGGAGTCACAGGTGAGGGAGGGGTTCACCTGGGTCTAGGAGGGTTCTTTTGTTTTTTAGGCTTGGTAACCTGTCTGCAATTGGGATTGAAGATGAACCCATGGGTACTGCCGCTACGACTATGGAAAAGAATATTTACGGTAAGAAATACAGTTTTTTCACCATAATTGGCTGTACTGCAATAAGGCTAAAGCAGAGGATTATGGGGAGTTGCATGCAAACCAGTGTTGTGGAGATTAATTGGCATAATGTGCCAGCCAAGATCCGGGACGTTACAAAGGGAAACTGCGTGCCCGAGGATGTAGGCAAAGTCCTTCACAGTGCCCTTAATGTTCCAAGCATGATTAAGTGGAGGGTGCAAACTGTATAAATCCACAATTTGTAACTGGATAGGTTTTTTTTTTTCCTCCTTTTGTAACTCAAGTTTAAGAAATTCTGGCACAATCAGGGAGCGATGTTAAAGCTTTTTCTTGTGTGCAAGGAAGGTGCATCAAACATCTGTCATTTCGTCCTCAAGTTCAGCGTCATCAGTCTCTCCGTCTAGTTCTGCGTCCTCCTCCTCAGATGTGACATCTGGGTCTTCTGCTTGTGACAGGAGCAAATAAATAGGTAATTTTCCCTGAGTATATTATGTCGACTGTGGCGGCTTCGCTCTCTCTGACAACAGTCAAGATAACTAATGCAGATTTCCTCTCCTGGCTTTATGTCCTGCAGCGCGTTGAGATGAAGGAGAAAGTTGTTGTCTGGGAAGGAAGCCTCAGCATTAGGTAGACAGCTATGATTGCAGCAGCTCTGCAGCATGTAGAATCCCCCCCCCGATCCCTCGCAGTTAGTCTCTTTCTCAATATCCTTTTTGTAGTTGGTCTATAAGTGCATCCAGCTGCGCCCTCTCCCTGGCGGGTAGGTTCAGGGCGTCACAGGCGTGCACCCACTGACTTGGAGAACCTGTGCCAATTATCCCACAAGACACGGAGGCGAGTATTATGTTATCTTTTCTTTACTTAGCCGATAGCAGCAAAGAAAAACTCTCAAATACAACAACAAAAGTATTTAGAGAGAAAAAACACATTTAAACAACATATAACAGTCACAATAATGGTACAGTCCAGTTCTGTGTTGACCAATCCTCGTGCAGACCACTCAGTAAATTCCCCGGTAACCCTTAGGTAACTCTTCTTTTCTTTGCTGCTCGCCGAGATGAGTATTGGCAGCAACCTGATTTAAATCGATATTAAATTCATATTAAATTGATATTTAATGGCTATTAATTGCTTTGGGTTGTTACATATTCAGTATTGTACATTTGCTGTATTTTGTGTCGGTTTTCGTTACATACACACATATGCACTTTTTTTGTGGAATAACCTTGTTTATGTTTCTTTATTTGATAAGCAGTTTTATTTTCCATTTGGTTTTATTTTTATAGTCTTTTTGCCTTTTGACTATCGCCTGCTTCCGGGGAGACAAGTCCGTCTCCCCGGCGGTTAGTTTCAGGTCCTCAGTTCCTTCGCGGCTCAGTCAAAGAGAGGAGGCGCGGCTTCGTGCCATTAGTGGCAGAGGTAACGCTCGCGGCGGCTCGCGCATGCGCGGTGCGTCGCGGGCATTTACCTCCAAGAGGAGGCGATTTCTATACGGCAAGTCCAGTAGAAACAGTGTATTACGGCTAACCCAAATTTGCCAGCTACCCCTAGTGCCATTATCCCCAAGCCCCATACTAATAATCCGGCAGATGCCCTTATAGCAGCCATGTCAGTTTTTTCCTCAAACTTAGAACACACAATGGTTAGAGTCCAAGAAAATCATTCAGCCAGATGCTCAACCATAGTTACCGCAGCTTCAGATAAATTCTTAATCATTGAATCCAGCCATGTCAATGAGGTCCCTGGGAATTCAAACGAGGGAGCAGAGCAACTCCCTAAATATACCGCTCATAAGAAATGTACGCATAAACGTACTCGTGCTGTTTCTCCCGAGCACACCACTGTGGGTACAAAAAGGGGCCAATTAACCACGGCCACCAAAAGGAAGTGGAAGCGCGCTAGAGGCGAGAAAGACACGGACAGCTCTTCTGAACGTTCTAGTGAAGAGGAAATGTATGATTCTGAGGTGAGCTCCTCTGATCCCGATTTATGAACCGGTCTCGTCTCGTCTCGTCTCCTGAGGCGTCGGATTCATTTTCATCACCTGATTACACGGATTCCAAAAAAACTGCTTTGGATCCAGTAGATGCTCTCGGTAACTCTGTTTATACCGGAGCAGTTGAAACATCCACGTTTGGAATGGTCCCCTATAGAGCATGTGACTCGCTATTTGGAACAGCGCATCCGTATGCCTATGGACAAGAAAACAAGGAATAATTTGAGGGCTGAGTGCCCGGACCCAACGTTGGCACATAAACTTAACATGGCCACGGAGTTAGATCCAAAGATCATTGATATCCTTCAGGAATCAAACTGGTCTCAAAGACGGGGAGTCGAGGCTACTTTAAAAGTGTGCCGCGACAAACTCTTTTTTTTTTTTTTTTTTTAGGTCCATTAGCGAAGCTGATGGATTCTATTGAGAGGACACTCCTCACTAATGAGAAACTGGACCTGTTTGAATACAGAGGCTGGGTGCAGAGGCTGGTCTGTGTTTTTGGTAATTTGAATCAAGCGAGAGGAGACGCTCAGTTCTCCTCAAGATAGATCCTAAGGTGGCGACCTTAGCGCAAAACAAGCCTGGTCCCAGTGCTGAGGGCTTATTCTTCAAGGACGGCATCTTTAAGGAGATGACCGATTTACACTGGCTCCTTCTCAACAATAGTGAAGGTGAAAGCCAACATTAGGAAGGCTTTCCCGAATAGGGTTTTTGACAGGGCCGGGAAAAGCAGGGGTCGTTTTCCCGGCCATAACCCATATTCTACATCAAGAGACTCCTTTTAAACCCTCTTATACCGAGGCCCCAAAGAACCCCACCTCTTTCCTGCAACGAACCAGATTTCACAGTCACTAGAGTTAGAGGTTCAAGGAGATCGGGATCTTTTGGTGAGTATACTTTTACATCAACATTCTATTACATTTTTTCCAATGCTGGCAGTTGATCACGGCAGATCCATGGGTTCTACAAACAATAAGGGGTTTCAAGGTAGAGTTCACATTACTCCCCATACAAACTGTACCTCCGGCCTTTATGGTCATGTCCGAGAAAGACAGAGCCACTACTTCACTAGAAGTAAAAAATCTCCTCCAGAAAAATGCAATAGAGGAGGTGATATCTCCTAAGGAGGTATTCCTGAGCAATATTTTTCTTGTAAAAATGGATGGGGACTTTCATCCAGTAATCAAACGAGTACGTTGTGTACCATTTCAAAATGGAAGGCATTCCATCATTAAAAGGAGTTTTATCTCCGCTCGATTGGTTGGTCAAAATAGACCTAAAAGATGCCTATTTAACGATCCCGATAGACCTCACAAGCAGAGATTTCCTTCAGTTTGTTTGGGAGGGCACCCTTTTGGAGGTTCAAGTCCCTACCTTTCGGCATGTCATCCGTCCCCAGATGTTTCACCAAATTAATGAAACCAGTAGTGTCGTTCCTCCGCAGCAAGGGAGTGCGACTGGTAATTTATCTGGACGACATTCTCCTTCTGGCAAAGGATCGACAGTCTTTGATTGTCCAATCTTCTATCCAATCTGGGTTTCCTGATAAATTACAAGAAATCGGTCCTTACACCAACACAGTCCATCAGATTTCTAGGCTTTACCGTAAACTCAATGTCTCTTTCTCTGCCTTCAACCAAAGTTTGGTTGATTCACAGGGAGATCAGACCTCTTCTTCTATCGGTTCAGGAATTGCCTCTCAGGTGTTTGTCTCGCCTCTTGGGCCTACTCTCTGCAGCAATACAGGTGGTCTTTCCAGGACCACTGTATTATCGGGCTCTTCAACGTCTGAGGGCACGTTATCTGCGGAGGGGATGGCTTTATCCAGATTGCATCTCCCTGGACAACTAGTCGAAAGAGGAGATGCAATGGTGGCTAAATCATCTAGATTCATGGAATGGGAAAGCCATCGTCCATCCAACCCCGGAGTTGGTTATAGAATCAGACGCCAGCAGATCTGGCTGGGGCACGTGATGCGGATCGCTTTCCACAGGCGGCAGATGTGATTCCACAGAGTTAGTTACACTTAAATTGTTTGGGACTCCTTGCTGTTTGCTATTCGAAGTTTTATCAAACATTTCCAGGCAAGTTCCATTCTTCTCAAGATGGACAACCTGTCCGCAGTGCGTTTTATATAAACCACCTTGGAGGCCCCAGGTCCAAACAATTAACAGAGACAGCAAAATCTTTTTGGGGATTCTGCCTGTCTCACAATCTCCGTCCAAGCACAATACATTCCAGGGCTCAGCAATGTAGTGGCGGGCTGGAATTCAAGATATCCGTTGGATTCCAGCGATTGGAGGTTGGACGCCAGGGTGTTTGCCAGTTTGTCAATACTCTGGGGTCCCTTCTCTATAGACCGGTTTGCATCTTGTCTCAACACTCTGTTACCACAGTATTACAGTTGGAGACCAGATCCCATGGCTTTGGCCACGGATGCTCTGGTTCAAGTCTGGCCGCTGGGAACACTATGCGTTTCCTCTGTGTACTAGCCTTACTACATTGGAAATGAGAATGAACACAGTTAGCTACAATAGTGCTCATAAAACCTGTATGGAGGTCCCAACCATGGTTCCCGCGACTTCTGGAACTGTCTGTAGACATTCCCAGGTTAATTCGGGTCTCATTCTCCACCCTGGGAGACCCGGAGGGAACCCTTCAGAACCTCTTGAAACCTCACTCGTTTCATTTAATAGCCTGGAAAATATCAGGGGTCACTGGCCTTCAGTTAACATTTCGGAGGCAACTGCCTCTTTATTGTCAAGCTCCTGGGCCCCCTCTACTAGGAAGAGATACGATGTTGCATGGAAAACTTGGGTTTCTTGGTGTGTGGAACAACAGGTTGATCCCGTATCAGCTCCTTTTGAGTAGCTTATTTGAGAACGCGAAACTCTATCGCACGATAAATAATTTCAGATCCGCGATATCTGCTTCACACCAGGGTTTTAATCGTATACCTTCCTGGGAAACACACCATTGTTTGTAGACGATTGAAAGGTATTGGGTGTAAACGACCTCCTCGTTCCTGTTCTTCTAACATCTGGGATGTCAATATAGTTTTGGATTTTCTGGATAGGTGGCCCGACAATGAAGCTCTGTCAAGCAAATTTCGGCTAAATTAGCCATTTTGTTTAATTTCCTGCAAAAGAGTTTCGGACGTTGGAGCCTTTGATCTTTCAGGAAGAAGTTTTTCCCCGACGGGGGTAAAATTTTCAATTTCCAATAAGACAAAGACTTCATTTTCGACGTGTTTTATCCAGCTTTTCCTCAACATCCTGGTCTTTGTCCGGTATGTTGTCTAACAGGTCATTTCATTCACAACATTTATTTATTTCCTTACAAAACCATATAACTCTAACCTCTACCACACTGGCGAGGTGGGTTAAATGGATCATGTCAGAAGCTGGTGTAGACGTCTCCGTATTCGGAGCTCATTTTTCCCGGAGTGCTTCAGCTTCCGGAGCTTTTTTCCGTGGGTGTCGTCTTATTATCCTGCCCTGAGAATGGGTTTTTGTCTCCCATCCTTTATTTGGTTATCGGAGTTGTTGTTAATTTTGGTAGTCATTACGATGGTTTCAAACCTTTACTGCTTTGATGATCTGTAAGCTCTTGGTGACCTTTTCAATACATTTATTTCCTGGCAGCTTAAACTCTCTGTTGCAGTTTCTTCTGGATGGCGAATATTTCTCCTATTGTTCCGTTGGTTGGAGAAGATTTTCGTCCAAGGGTTAACGGGAAATTTACCTAGTGGTCTGCACGATGATTGGTCAACACAGAACTGGACTGTACCATTACTGTTATGTTGTTTAAATGTGTTTTGTTTTTTTTCTCCTCTCAGAATACTTTTGTTTATATTTGAGATTTCTTTGCTGCTATCGGCTAAAGTAAAGAAAAGCTAGCATAATACTCGCCTCCGTGTCTTTTATTATAATTATGATTCCCCGTCATGATAATAGGGGAGTCTGGGAATTCCCTGCCCATTGGTTCCAACCAGAGCAAACAAAGACCGGAAACCTTCAGGGGTGAACCATCAACTCACTCGTTCATCGTGCAGGGCTTCCATAAATAACTGGCGAAGCTGTTCTAGCTGTCCCTTAAACTTGTCACCAAGAAGTTTGTGCACAATCTCTTCTTCCTCATTTGCTGTCTTGCTGCAGAACTGGGAGAACAAGTAAAGCCACCAGTCTTTGTCCTTGGCCTGTTTGATGGTGGCGACCATCCTAGCAATCAGCATGATACTGGCGGTCTCTGGGGGATAATGTATATTTCGCCAGGCCTCCTCACGCTTATTCAGAAGGATGAGATGGGTTATCCCTGGAAGCTCCAAGACAGAGGACCTAGTGATACTGCTCTGCTGCAGCTTTGAGACATTCAGCGCTACAGTATGACACCTGGCATCGAGGACACTGCTGGTGCAGACCATTCTGGATAGTGCAAAGTTCTGGGTATGGGAGGACTACATGGACATTTCCGGAGAGTCTTTGAGCATTCTCCTCTGCTGTCTCCAGGGATCGCAAACAGTGATCACAAGCTGTACAGGGCACTCCACTGGAACTGAGATGACACTAGTGGTTTCTCACAGAATATGGTCTCCCCTTTCTTAATGGGCCGGGTGGGGAAAAAGACCATTCCCCTTGCCGCTGTTGATAAAGCGGATCTCAGCCACCCTCCGGGCATCCTCCGGTTTCACACAAAAGGCGAACACGTCGCATATGGAGGCTGCCATGATGGGAGTTTATAGTGACCTAAGACTTGGAAGCAGCTCGCAGGGGTGCACATCATGCTGGGAGCTTGTAGCAGTGTTCATTTCTGAAAGCAAATACGGGCTTAAGCTGTGCATGCAGCATCAACCCATCCCTCTGACCAAGCACTCGCACAACTTGTGTGAAAAGTACGCAAGATACGCAATTTGCGTATGTACGTACGAAAGTTACGTACACTAAGCAAATTGCTTATTTTACATAAAATTCCTTTTAATCTTTTTTTTTTATCTGATTAATTGGCCGACTAATCGACTTATGAGAATAATCGTTAGTTGCAGCCCTACTCTCCCCGAGTCATTTCACTGCTCCATGACAGACGGAGTAGCCTCCGTCAGGGCGATGCAGCCTGACAGCTCCCCTATGGCCTCCCCTCCCTCAAAGTTCCCTGACATGACAGCCCAAGATGCTGTGGCCCCATCAGGGTCCAAACACAGATCCAAACATCTTGTTTCAGCTCCTCAGGGCTAGCGACCCCCGGGGGAAAAAAAAAAATAAAGACACGAGTTAGACTTGTCAGTATCCAGTAAGAGAGCCCTTGAAAACTGCGACTCCAAAGAAAAGGTCCAAACCTACGGGTTCTGGTCTGCTCACCGATATATCAGACTCCAACACTGACAAATAATAAGTCTGGGGAGGATAACGCGGAAGCTCTTGAGCTACACGCACCTAACTACCCTGTACTAGGTGATGAGCGAGGCCCGCCGCCACTACTATCCCAGAAAGACGAAGTCTGTGACCCCCCCCCTCCCCTGGGTAATCCAATGTTTCACACCTCCGAGGTGGTGCACCCCCTGATCCACAGCCTGGTCTCCCATGTCAAATTATGGGTAGATTCTAATATGCGCCAACCCATGGATAGCGCCACTAGAACTAATTTCAGGGCGGAATGCCCCAGTCCCACTACAGCGGGAGAAACTTGTCTTACCCCCACTGTGGATGAGGATTTTGTTAAATTCCTAACCCCCAAAGGCTGGTCCCCCTAAACATGGAATTGACAGTGCATTTAGACTGTGAGAAGATCCTAGACGTGTCCTCTCTTCTCATTTACCTACTAGACCTGGTAGAGGAAGCCCGCCTCACTGATAAACCAAACGATCCCACTGAAATTTCTGGCTGGCTCCATCATTCACTCTGCCTCCTAGGAGGCGCCAATACGGCCATTGCTGCCAAGAGCCACACGTCCATGCTCATCCGCATGGACCCCCAACTTGCGTCTATGGCAACCAAAGATATGGGCACCAGGGCCTACTATTTGGCAAAAAATTTCTAAAAAATCTGGGCACCTACTCGGGCACCTTTTACACAACTTGAAAAAGTGCGAATATGAAAAAGGTGTTTCCCTCTAACAAAGTTTTTGGAAGAGCCGGCAGAGGTTGGAGCCGCTCTGCCGGCTGTTCGGGTTTCGCCCGTACAGATAGAGGCTCCTCCCAATCCTCATTCCAACCCATGGGTCCCACCGGACCCCCAGTCCGTTCCTGGTGTTTTAGAGGCTTCAGGGGTCGCAGAAGTGCGTTCCGCACCCGTTAAGCCTGCCAGATATAATCTCGCATATGTCAGTCCCGGTAGGGGGCGCATCCAGCGTTTCCTCCAGACATGGCGCAGCGTCACCCTAGATCCCTGGATCCTACAGACTGTCCAAGGGTTCCCCATAACCTTCTCCGAAGCCTCTCCCACGCGCCCCCTGCGTTTCTCAGAAACTAAACCCAAACCACCTTGGTGCATGCAGAGGTACGTGCCCTACTAAAAAAAGAGGACGATCGAGGAGGTCTCATGTCTCGCTCCAAAATTTGTCAGTACTCTATTTTTAGTTTCCAAAAAAAGGTGGTGGCCTACAGCCGGTGATCAACCGCAAGGACCTCAACCTGTGGGTAGAGTACCACCACTTTCAGATGGAGGGCATTCCCACCCTCAAACACTCCAGAAGGGAGACTGGATGATAAAACTAGACCTAAAAGACCCCTACCTGACCGTCCCCATTGCGCCCGCCTCCAGCGCTTACCTATGTTTCCTATGGCGCCAGAGCATGTACCAATTCGGCCTCGCCTCCGCCCCCTGTGCTTCACCAAACTATTAAAACTAGTGGTGGCTTCGCTACACGCCAGAGCGGTCCATCTAATTACGTGGACGACCTCATGTCGTCCTTGGTGGCTATTCTAGCGTGGACCATGTCACTCCTTCAGGACCTGGGCTTCCTGCTCAACAAAGAGAAATCCTTTCTCACTCCTACCCAGCACATCAAATTTCTAGGTTTCCTGGTAGACTCTATTGATATGTCCCTGAACCTCCCGACACAGACGGTCCGCGCCCTTCTAAAAGATGTAAAATCTCTACTGCAGGATCCTGCCCCCTCGCTACGCTCCCTGGCCCGAGTCATCAGGATCTAATGATCATGTCTCTCGATGTACCAAGACCTCTATTTGATCAGTGTTTATGTCCGGTTCGGTGTCTTCGTTCTTACGAAGCACGTACACTCTCCCTACGTAGAGGTGCGGTATCTCCGCTTTTTGTCTCGTTCCGTGCACGTAAGGAACCTCCACTACCCTCGCCCACTGGGCTCCGTAGGCGTGGATGTTGCTATTTTTGGTGCACACTTCATGAGAGGGGCTGCGGCCTCCTCCGCCTTGGCGGTTCTAGATTGGAGGATTTCATAAAGGCAGCGGATTGGTCAAGAGAATCGACCTTCCGCACATTCTATTTTAAACCGGTTGTTCACATGGCAAATTTTTTGGTGCGTTGAAGTTGCAAATACGAAGCCTCCAAGCTCCTATCACCTTGACGGAAAGTTTGGATTTTTAATAAGGACTCAGAGGCGAGTATTTCCCGCCTCTTTCGCCCTGGGTTCTTGTTGATCTTGGTGTGTTGCTTGACTTTTATGATATTCAGAGTTTTCTATATTCTATGCGCAGTGCATACTTCGCCGTTTTTTTTTTTTTTTAATTCCCTCTGGTCCTCCCATTTTTGCGTGGACGTCAGCTTAGGGTTCTGTTACTGGGTTGCGTGTGTTCCTGCGGTTGACCGCTTCCTAATGTTTGGTTCTTATGTGCTTCCCTTTCAGCCCAGTGATGTCTTCCTCTTCGATGGCCGTTTGCCCTTTTCGTTGCCTGTGACCGGCGTGTTTGCAGATGGTTTTTGTTCGCTTAAAGATCCCTATTACCATGATGGGGAATCATAATTAGCATAATACTCGCCTCCAGGTCTTTATTCTATTATATCTTTTCTTTACTTAAGCCGATAGCAGCAAAGGAAAAACTCAAATACAACAATAAAAGTATTGAGAGAAAAATACAGTTTAACAATACATATAACAATAGCAGGTAATGGTACAGTCCAGCTCCCTGCTGTCCAATCTGTGTTCTTTTTTGTGGGAAAAAAAGGTGGGGTCCTTTTGGGGCTCTAAGAGGATTTAAAGGAGCCTCTTGAGGTGGAATCAGGAATGACGAAAAACCTATTCGAGAAAGAAAGCTTTCCTGATATTCGCCTTCATCTTACCTGTGGTCAAGAAGGACCTTGTATATTCGGTCATATCCTTGAAGATGTCTTCTCCAAATAACTGACCCTCAGCGTTGGGACCAGGCTCATTATTATTGTCATCATTTATATAGCGCCAACAGTTTATTATGCGCTAAGGTCGCCACTTTAGGGTGGATCCTGAGGAGAATTGAGCGTCTCCTTTTCACTTGATAAAGTTGTGTTATGTTACCAAAAACACAGACTAATCTCTGTACTCGGCCCCTGTGTTCAAACATTTTGCGGATGATGTTGTCCCCTCCCTTTTTATTTATTTTAATTTTTTTTAGTTTATTGGCATATCAGGGATGTCTTGAGAGGTGCTGCAATGGCCTGGTGCCCAGCTTGGCCCCCCGAGTGCCCGGGCCTGGTCATGCGTGGCCATTTTTGCTCGTATGCTTTAGCTTGGTCCTGCGAGGCCATCCATTATTGTTTAGCTGACTTCTTTTCAAAATAAAAATTGAATATATAAAAAAAAAGTGTTCTGAGGAGCTGCCGGTATCTTTGCGCCTCTAGCGCGCTTCCACTTTCTTTGTCAGCCGGAGTTAACTGGCTCCTTTTTTCGTCACAGTGATGTGCTGTGGGAATTCATTACAAGTACGGGTAGACGTAGGTTTTATGAGGGATATATTTTGGGAGTTGCTCTTCTCCCTCATTGAAGTCTCAGGGACCTCATTATCCTGTCAGGAATCACTAGATAAAAATCTATCTGAAGTTGGGGGAATTATAAATGAACGTCTGGCTGAGAGATTCTCTAGACATTTTAACCATATTATACTTCAAATTTGAGGGAAAAAAAACGACAGAGCCACAACAAGGGCATCTGCCGGGTTATTTACGTGGACATAAGAACGGGGGCAACAGGCAGGTTCGGGTAGCCATAATCCGTTTATTTATTATTTTACTTATTTGTTTTATTGGGAAACGTCATTCTTTAAAAGCACAGCTGTTCGTCTGAGGTAACTGCCCGCGATGTACCGTGCATGCACCAGCTGCGACGTTACCTTGGGCACGAATGGCGTGAAGCCGCACCTCTTCTCTGTGACGGAGCTGCAGGGAGGAACTGAAAAACCTGATACTAACCGCCGGGGAGACAGACTCCTCTCCCCAGAGGAACCAATATGGGAAACTAGATTATCAAGGCCTGTAGAAATACCAACCTAAATAGAAACAAAGTTCCTTCACTCAACAAGATTCAATAAAATATGCTATCCCACAAAATGTGTGTAAAAGTATGAAATACAGAAATTACAACCTATGTAGTGTACTGAAAATTATAAACAATTTAATATCAATTTTAACAGCTTGCTGCTAATACTCATCTCGGCGAGCAGCAAAGAAAAGAGGAGCCAAATTACTAGGGAATTTATGGAGCGGTCTACCTGACGATTGGACAGCAGGGAGCTGGACTGTACCATTACCTGCTATTGTTATATGTATTGTTAAACTGTACTTTTCTCTCAATACTTTTGTTGGATTTGAGAGTTTTTTCTTTTTGCTGCTATTGGCTTAAGTAAAGAAAAGATAGCATAATACTCGCCTCCGTGTCTTGTGGGATAATTGTGAGGCAGTTTATACAGCTATCACCTATGGACCTTCCTGATTGGTTACTGTCTGGAGTGTTCAACTAGGATTGGATTGCACTATTGTCAATTAGATCTATAAGATTTTTTTTTCTTTCAATCATTCATTGAAAACTTTAAGTTTCTGTGTTGCTGACGGTGCAGTAAAGGAAAGACTGGCATAATATTCGCCTCTGTGTCTTGGTTTATAATCGCTTATTCTACAAGACAGAGGCTTCATATTATGCTATTCTTTACTGAGCGGATAGCAGCAAAGAACAATGACAAAATACAAAGTATTTTGACATAAAAAAGTTCTCTTATTAACCTGACAATGAACCGTCCAATAGTAATGTCTCTTGCGTCGTGCTGACCAATCAGCGGGCAGACGCTCGTATAAATCCTGAGGTAACCTTATCCAAATCCTCTTTTCATAATATATATATATATTATTAATCTGTATATATCATTCCACTTTGTGCTGCCTGACAGTCTTTGTTGGGATTACATTCATTTAATGATAGTTACTGTGGTTCTTTTATTTGTTAAACTTGTTTTTTACACATTTCATGCTCCCTTTTATTATTGAGGGTTTATTTCCTTCCCATTTATTTATGTTTCCTCTGGGGAGACGGGTTTGTTTCTCTAGTGATTTCCAGCGCGTTTCTGCACCTTCCCTGCGAGTGCGCTACTTGGAGGCGCAGCTTTCCCGCCATAGCTTCTCTGAGGTGACTCAGGGGGTAGCGTGAAACAATTTATTTGCTCCAATGATTTAGGTTTTCCTTTTGAGGAGACGAGTCTCTCTCCAGCGGTCAATGGCGTGTTCCCACACCTCCCCTTCAAATCAGTCATTGGAGGGGTGCGGCTTTCGTGCCATTTCAGCCTGAGGCGGCGCTCGCGCATGCAGCGCAACAACACTTACCTCAGACGAGTCAACGCAGCAGGTTCAAAACACCAATACTGACATTCAATCTTGTCATTAAAATGTCTCCCTTACTCACTTATAAAGCGCCGGCAAGTTCTGTAGCGCTGTTCAAGAAAACAGAATAACAAGTATACATACACGTTACACCAGGGCTTGACAAATTTGCTTTGAATCTAGGAGCCAGCTACTAGGAGCCAACGTTTCGGCGAAGATTCCCAGATTCCCCTATTATCATGACGGGGAATCATAATTATAATAAAGACCTAGAGGCGAGTATTATACTATCTTTTCTTTACTTAGCCGATATCAGCAAAGAACAATCTCTCAAATACCACAATAAAAGTATTTAGAGAGAAAAAAATACACTTAAACAATATATAACCATAACCTGTAGTGGTACAGTCCAAACAATGGTACAGTCCAACTCCTTAAATCCTCCGACCGCCACTAGCTCCTCCTCCTTTTCTGATGCGAGACGTAATAACTTCTTCTTTAACAAAATGAACATCGGAAGAGTTTCGTTTTTTTCATGTGAAAAACCTCCAACGCGAAGTCCAAAGCTTCGAGAAAATTCCAATGTAACACTCAAGCTGTCAGAGAAATCAACATGTTAAAGGTCAACAGAGATTATTTAACAAATATATAGGAAATGATCGACCGATCTATAACACCTATTGACTGTATAACATTATCCTCAAATATTGGGGTGGGAAAAAACACTCTAACATTTGGGCGGGTTAATACTCGCCTCCGTGTCTTTATTACAATTATGATTCCCCGTCATGATAATAGGGGAATCTGGGAATTATCCCACAAGACACGGAGGCTCATATTATGCTAGTTCAAAGCTTAAGCAACTAATGAATGTGACATGTGAGACACTGGTTTAAAATAAAACTCCCTAAATGTGGATTCTCTGGACCAGTCTGCTGTTTTTAAGATGTCCTCAAGACGACCTCCACGGGAAAAAAGCTCCGGAAGCAGAAGCACTCCGGGTAGAATGAGCTCCGAACACGGAGACGTCCACACCAGCTTCCGACATGATCCATTTAACCCACCCAGCGAGTGTGGTAGAAGTTACTGATTTATATGGTTTACGTAAAGAAATAAATAAACGTAGAGATTGAAGTGACCTGTTAGGGGCAGTAACTCTTACATATTCCTTTAAACAACGCACCGGGCACAAACTAGGACGTTGTGGGAATTCTGGGTAGAAAACCTCTGACAATGAAGTTTTTGTCCTATTAGAAATCAGGAATTTCACTCCTGTGCGGGAAAAACATCTACCCCCTAAATCCAGGGCCCGAACGTCCGAGACTCTTTTGCAGGAAATCAAACAAAGTAAAATGTCCAATTTTGCTGAAATTTGTTTAATGGACAAAACTTCATTATCAGGTCACCTGTCCAACAGACTAAACACAACATTAACATCCCAGGTGTTAGAATAACGAGGACGAGGAGGTCTCTTACACCGTATACCCTTTAACAATCTACATACAATTGGATGTTTCCCTGCATTAACCCCGTTAAAACCTTGATGTGAAGCAGATATCGCTGACCTGAAGTTATTAATTGTGCGATACGCTTTCCCATCCTCAAATAGACAAGCGAAAAAATTTAACAAATTGCTCAAAGGAGCCGATACGGGATCAACCTGTCGTTCCACACACCAAGAAACCCATGTGTTCCATGCTGACCTATTTCTCCTTCTAGTAGATGGTGCCCATGAGCTTGACAATAAGGAGGCAGTTGCTTCCTAAATCCCGAGGGAAGACCAGTGACCCCTGAAACTTTCCACGCTACTAACCACATTGAGTGGGAATTCGTGAGATTCTGAAGTGGTCCCTCCAGGGTGGAGGTGGAGATTTGAATCAATCTGGGAACATCTACAACCAGCTCCAGAAGTCCTGTGAACCATGGTTGAGAACTCTAGAGTGGTGTTATGAGCACAACTGTAGCTAACTGTGCTAGTATTAACCGTATTATAGTTAGAACTAGGTGTAAAGCCTGCCCAGAGGGCAGTCTATTGATAAGTGTGGTGCGTTGTGCTTGGTTCTGTGCTCGGTGCCGTTTATTGTGCTGTGTTTGGCTCTGTGCTCGGCTCTGTGCCGTTTATTCTGTTGTGCTCGGCTCTGTGCCGTCTATTGTACTGTGCTCGGCTCTGTGGCGTTTTTATTGTGCTCGGCTCTGTGGCGTTTATTCTGTTTTGCTCGGCTCTGTGCTGGGCTCTGCACATCGGCTCTGTGCTCTGCTCCGTGCCGTATATTGTGCTCTGCTTTTATTGTGCTCTGCGCCGTTTATTGTGTTGTGCTTGGTTCTGTGCTCGGCGCCGTTTATTGTGCTGTGATTGGCTGTGCCGTATATTGTGCTGTGCTCTGTGCCGTATATTGTCCTCGGCTCTGTGCCGTATATTGTGCTCGGCTCTGTGCCGTTTATTGTGCTCGGCTCTGTGCCGTCTATTGTGCTGTGCTTGGCTCTGTGGCGTTTATTGTGCTTGGCTCTGTGGCGTTTATTGTGCTTGGCTCTGTGGCGTTTATTGTGCTTGGCTCTGTGGCGTTTATTGTGCTTGGCTCTGTGGCGTTTATTGTGCTTGGCTCTGTGGCGTTTATTGTGCTTGGCTCTGTGGCGTTTATTGTGCTTGGCTCTGTGGCGTTTATTGTGCTTGACTCTGTGGCGTTTATTGTGCTTGGCTCTGTGGCGTTTTTATTGTGCTCGGCTCTGTGGCGTTTATTGTGCTGTGCTCGGCTCTGTGGCGTTATTGTGCTGTGCTCGGCTCTGTGGCGTTTATTGTGCTTGGCTCTGTGGCGTTTATTGTGCTGGCTCTGTGGCGTTTATTGTGCTTGGCTCTGTGGCGTTTATTGTGCTCGGCTCTGTGGCGTTTATTGTGTTGTGCTCGGCTCTGTGACGTTTATTGTGTTGTGCTCGGCTCTGTGACGTTTATTGTGCTTGGCTCTGTGCAGTCTATTGTGCTGTGCTCGGCTCTGTGCCGTTTATTGTGCTCTGCTCTGTGCCTTTAATGGGTTGTGCTCTGCTCTGTGCCATCTATTGTGCTCAGCTCTGTGCCATCTATTGTGCTCTGCTCTGTGCCATCTATTGTGCTCTGCTTGGCGCTCTGCTCTGTGCTCTGCTCAGCGCTGGGCTCAGGTACTGGGCTCTGCGCTCAGGGGCTCAGGCGCTGGGCTCTGCGCTCAGGCGCTGGGCTCTGCGCTGGGCTCTGCGCTCAGGGGCTCAGGCGCTGGGCTCTGCGCTCAGGCGCTGGGCTCTGCGCTCAGGGGCTCAGGCGCTGGGCTCAGGCGCTGCGCGCTGCGCTCAGGGGCTCAGGCGCTGCGCGCTGCGCTCAGGGGCTCAGGCGCTGGGCTCTGCGCTCAGGGGCTCAGGCGCTGGGCTCTGCGCTCGGGCTCAGGCTCTGCGCTCGGGCTCAGGCTCTGGGCTCAGGCGCTGGGCTCTGCGCTCAGGCGCTGGGCTCTGCGCTCAGGGGCTCAGGCGCTGGGCTCTGCGCTCAGGCGCTGGGCTCTGCGCTCAGGCGCTGGGCTCTGCGCTCAGGGGCTCAGGCGCTGGGCTCTGCGCTCAGGCGCTGGGCTCTGCGCTCGGGCTCAGGCGCTGGGCTCTGCGCTCAGGGGCTCAGGCGCTGGGCTCTGCGCTCAGGCGCTGGGCTCTGCGCTCAGGCGCTGGGCTCTGCGCTCAGGCGCTGGGCTCTGCGCTCAGGCGCTGGGCTCTGCGCTCAGGCGCTGGGCTCTGCGCTCAGGCGCTGGGCTCTGCGCTCAGGCGCTAGGCGCTGGGCTCTGCACTCAGGCGCTGGGCTCAGGCGCTAAGGCGCTGGGCTCAGGCGCTAAGGCGCTGGGCTCAGGCGCTAAGGCGCTGGGCTCAGGCGCTAAGGCGCTGGGCTCAGGCGCTAAGGCGCTGGGCTCAGGCGCTAAGGCGCTGGGCTCAGGCGCTAAGGCGCTGGGCTCAGGCGCTAAGGCGCTGGGCTCAGGCGCTAAGGCGCTGGGCTCAGGCGCTAAGGCGCTGGGCTCAGGCGCTAAGGCGCTGGGCTCAGGCGCTAAGGCGCTGGGCTCAGGCGCTAAGGCGCTGGGCTCAGGCGCTAAGGCGCTGGGCTCAGGCGCTGGGCTCAGGCGCTGGGCTCAGGCGCTGGGCTCAGGCGCTGGGCTCAGGCGCTAAGGCGCTGGGCTCAGGCGCTAAGGCGCTGGGCTCTGCGCTCAGGCGCTGGGCTCAGGCGCTCAGGCGCTGGGCTCTGCGCTCAGGCGCTGGGCTCTGCGCTCAGGCGCTGGGCTCTGCGCTCAGGCGCTGGGCTCTGCGCTCAGGCGCTGGGCTAGGCGCTCAGGCGCTGGGCTCTGCGCTCAGGCGCTGGGCTAGGCGCTGGGCTCTGCGCTGGGCTAGGCGCTGGGCTCTGCGCTCAGGCGCTGGGCTAGGCGCTAGGCTCTGCGCTGGGCTAGGCGCTGGGCTCTGCGCTGGGCTAGGCGCTGGGCTCTGCGCTCAGGCGCTGGGCTAGGCGCTAGGCTCTGCGCTGGGCTAGGCGCTGGGCTCTGCGCTGGGCTAGGCGCTGGGCTCTGCGCTCAGGCGCTGGGCTAGGCGCTGGGCTCTGCGCTCAGGCGCTGGGCTAGGCGCTGGGCTCTGCGCTCAGGCGCTGGGCTAGGCGCTGGGCTCTGCGCTCAGGCGCTGGGCTAGGCGCTGGGCTCTGCGCTCAGGCGCTGGGCTAGGCGCTGGGCTCTGCGCTCAGGCGCTGGGCTAGGCGCTGGGCTCTGCGCTCAGGCGCTGGGCTAGGCGCTGGGCTCTGCGCTCAGGCGCTGGGCTAGGCGCTGGGCTCTGCGCTCAGGCGCTGGGCTAGGCGCTGGGCTCTGCGCTCAGGCGCTGGGCTCTGCGCTCAGGCGCTGGGCTCTGCGCTCAGGCGCTGGGCTCTGCGCTCAGGCGCTGGGCTCTGCGCTCTGGCGCTGGGCTAGGCGCTGGGCTCAGGCGCTGGGCTAGGCGCTGGGCTCTGCGCTCAGGCGCTGGGCTAGGCGCTGGGCTCTGCGCTCAGGCGCGGGCTAGGCGCTGGGCTCTGCGCTCAGGCGCTGGGCTAGGCGCTGGGCTCTGCGCTCAGGCGCTGGGCTAGCGCTGGGCTCTGCGCTCAGGCGCTGGGCTCTGCGCTCAGGCGCTGGGCTCTGCGCTCAGGCGCTGGGCTAGGCGCTGGGCTCTGCGCTCTGGCGCTGGGCTAGGCGCTGGGCTCTGCGCTCAGGCGCTGGGCTAGGCGCTGGGCTAGGCGCTGGGCTAGGCGCTGGGCTAGGCGCTGGGCTAGGCGCTGGGCTAGGCGCTGGGCTAGGCGCTGGGCTAGGCGCTCAGGCGCTGGGCTCTGCGCTCAGGCGCTGGGCTCTGCGCTCAGGCGCTGGGCTAGGCGCTGGGCTAGGCGCTGGGCTCGGTGCTGGGCTCTGGGCTGTTTTTGCGCCCTTCCAACATTGGTGGTCCTGCGGCGGGAGGCGCGTGGCAACCTCCGTAACAGGCTGTTGGGGTTTGGGTGCGCGCACGCCACCTGCCGCAGCACGCCCAAAGCGTCCAACGGAGGTTGGATGCGCGCGCAGCAAACCTCCGTAGGACGCTTTGGGCGTGCTGCGGCGGGTGGCGCGCGCGCGCACCCGGCTGCGCGCGCATTCCAACCGCCACAGCACCCCGTGGGCTGCGCGCATGCGCAGTCCGTATATATACACACACACACACACTGTAACCCCATGTGGATATATATACATACACATATATGGTTGTTACAGTGTGTGTGTATGGCTGGCATCCAGGCTCAGGCGAGCCCCCGGCTCGGCTGGGCCTCTAGGCCCAGGCCAAGCCGGGGGCTCGCCTTAGCCTGGATGCCGGCCAAGCAAGTAGCTCGGCCGGCATCCAAGCCTGGAGGACGCCCGAGCAGGCAATTCGGCCGGCCTCCATGCTTAGGTGAGTCCCCGGCTCGGCTGGGCCTCTAGGCCCAGGCCAAGCTGGGGGCTCGCCTAAGCTTGGATACCAGCCGAGCAAGCAGGGTGGGTGTGGAGAGCACATACTCACCTACATCGGCCCTCCAGCGATGGCAGTCCCGCTTCCAGTGTCCTCTCTCCGTTGGTCGCCGGTATGACGTCACGAAAGCCTTTGACCCCGGGGTCAAAGGCTTTCGTGACGTCATACCGGCGACCAACGGAGAGAGAGGACACTGGAAGCGGGACTGCCATCGCTGGAGGGCCGATGTAGGGGAGTATGTGTAGGCAACATCCCCCTACATTGGCCCGGAGCTCCAGCGGTGGCTGTTGCAGGCTGCTCGGCCGGCCTCAAGGCTTAGGCGAGCCCCCAGCTCGGCTGGGCCTGTAGGCCCAAGCCAAGCCGGGGGCTCGCCTGAGCCTGGAGGCCGGCCGAGCAGCCTGCGACAGCCGGAGGACAGTCACCGCTGGAGCTCAGGGCTAATGTAGGTGAGTATGTGCTCTCCACACCCACCCTGCTTGCTCGGCCGGTATCCAAGCTTAGGCGAGCCCCCGGGTTGGGCCTAGAGGCCCAGCAGAGCCGGGGACTCGCCTGAGCCTGGAGGACGCCCGAGCAGGCAACTTGGCCGGCCTCCATGCTTAGGTGAGTCCCCGGCTCGGCTGGGCCTCTAGGCCCAAGCCAAGCAGGGGTCTCGCCTGAGCCTGGATGCCGGCCAAGCAAGCAGGGTGGGTGTGTAGAGCACATACTCACCTACATCGGCCTCGAGTCCTCCACCGGTTCCACACATACTCACCTACATCGGCCCTTAGCTCCTCCAGCGATGGCAGTCCCGCTTCCAGTGTCCTCTCTCTGTTGGTCACCGGTATGACATCACAAAAGCCTTTGACCCAGGGTCAAAGGCTTTCGTGACATCATACCGACGACCAACGGAGACAGAGAGGACGCTGGAAGCGGGACCGCCATCGCTGGAGGAGCTAAGGGCCGATGTAGGTGAGTATGTGTAGGCAACATCCTTCTACATTCGCCCTGAGCTCCAGCGGTGACCGTCCTCCGGCTGTCGCTGGCTGATCGGCCGGCCTCTATGCTTAGGCGAGTCCCCGGCTCGGCTGGGCCTGTAGGCCCGAGCCAAGCCGGGGGCTCGCCTGAGCCTGGAGGCCGGCCTAGCAGCCAGCGACAGCCGGAGGAAGTCACCGCTGGAGCTCAGGGCCAATGTAGGGGAGTATGTTTTGGCAACTTCGGCCCTGAGCTCCAGCGGTGACCGTCCTCCGGCTGTCGCAGGCTGCTCGGCCGGCCTCCAGGCTCAGGCGAGCCCTCGGCTTGGCTTGGGCCTACAGGCCCAGCCGAGCCGGGGGCTCGCCTAAGCCTGGAGGCCGGCCGAGCTGCCTGCGACAGCCACCGCTGGACTTCCACCTGGCGAGCAGGCTGCTAGGCCGGCCTCCAGGCTCAGGTGAGCCCCCGGCTTGGCTTGGGCCTACAGGCCCAGCCGAGCCGGGGACTCGCCTAAGCCTGGAGGCCGGCCGAGCAGCCTGCGACAGCCGGAGGACGGTCACCGCTGGCGCTCCGGGCCAATGTAGGGGGATGTTGCCTACACATACTCACCGACATCGGCCCTTAGCTCCTCCAGCGATGGCGGTCCCGCTTTCAGCGTCCTCTCTCTTCGTTGGTCGCCGGCATGATGTAACGAAAGCCTTTGACCCCGGCATTTTGACCCGGGGTCAAAGGCTTTCGTGACGTCATACCGGTGGCTGTCCTCCGGCTGTCGCAGGCTGCTCGGCCGGCCTCCAGGCCAAGCCGGGGGCTCGCCTGAGCCTGGAGGCCGGCCTAGCAGCCGGCTCGCCAGGAGGAAGTCACCGCTGGAGCTCAGGGTCAATGTAGGGGAGTATGTGTAGGCAACATCGGCCCTGAGCTCCAGCGGTGACCGTCCTCCGGCTGTCGCTGGCTGCTCGGCCGGCCTCTAGGCTTAGGCGAGTCCCCGGCTCGGCTGGGCCTGTAGGCCCAAGCCGAGCCGGGGGCTCGCCTGAGCCTGGAGGCCGGCCTAGCAGCCTGCTCGGCCGGAGGAGGTCACCGCTGGAGCTCAGGGCCGATTTAGGGGAGTATGTTTTGGGAACTTAGGCCCGGAGCTCCAGCGGTGACCGTCCTCCGGCTGTCGCTGGCTGCTCGGCCGGCCTCTAGGCTTAGGCGAGTCCCCGGCTCGGCTGGGCCTGTAGGCCCAAACCAAGCCGGGGGCTCGCCTGAGCCTGGATGCCCGCCGAGCAGGCCGCGACAGCCGGAGGACGGTCACCGCTGGAGGATCGGGGCTTGCGGCGTTTAAACACACGGGTAGCTGCGCGTGGCTCGTGCCGATTTTTTTTTTTTTTTTTTTTTTTTTTTTTTTTTTTTTTTTTTTTCAGGCGGCCGGCACGCGCAGCTACCTGTTTGTTTTAACGGCCACTTTCAAATGTCCGTCGCGCATGCGCAGACCGCTTTTGGCGACGGACACTTGAAGGCTTACTCTTTTATAGTATAGATGAGTGAAAACGGGGGAAACGCATAGAGGCCAAGTCTACACCAGAGCATCCGTTGCCAGAGCCATGGGGTCTGGTCTCCAACTGTAATACTCCGGAAGAAGGGATTGAGCCGTGACGCAAATAAATCTATAGAGAAAGGACCCCAGAGGAATGACAAGGCGGCAAACGCCTTGGTATCCAATCTCCAGTCGCTGGAATCTATCAGATATCTTGAATTTCAGTCCGCCACAACATTGCTGAGGCCTGGAATATATTGGGCCTGAACCGATAGGCTGTAAGACAGGCAAAAACCCCAAAAGGATTTCGCTGTCTCCGCCAACTGTCTGGACCTGGGACCTCCCAGATGATTGATATACCGCACTGCGGAAAAATTGTCCATCTTTAATAGAATGGAACTCGCCTGGAAGTGTTTGGTAAAACTTTGAATAGCAAACAAACCAGCGAGGAGTTCCAGACAGTTTGTGTAACTCCGTCTCTGCCGAATCCCACCTGCCGCCTGTGGTTAGCGAACTGCAACGCGCGCCCCACCCAGATCTGCTGGCGTCTGATTCTATAGTTAACTCTGGAGATGGATGATGGCTCTTCCATTCCATGATTCCAAATGGTTTAGCCACCATTGCATCTCTTCCTTCGACTCGTCGTCCAAAGAGATGCAATCTGGATAAAGCCATCCTCTCCTCAGGTATCGTGTCTTCAGACGATGAAGGGCCCGTTAATACAGCGTTCCAGGAAAGACCACTTGAGGGAGAGAAGCCCTAGCAGGCGAGCCAACCAGCTCAGGGGAAACACCTGTGTAGATAGATAGAAGACGTCTGATCTCCTTGTGAATCAGCCAAACCTTGGTTGACGGCAAAGAGAGAGACATCTCTACTGAAACCTAGAAATTCGATGAATTGTGTTGGTGTGAGAATCGACTTTTTGAAATTTTATTAAGAAACCCAAATTGGATAACAGATTCTCCGTCCAGTCCCTGTGAAACCTTAATAACTTTGGATCCTCCGCCAGGAGGAGAATCTCGTCTAGGGAAATTATCAGACGCAGTCCCCTGCTGCGGAGGAACACCGCCACCGGTCTCATTAACTTGGTGAAACACCAAGGGGCGGAAGACAGACCGAAAGGAAGGGACTTGAATCTCCAAAGGGTGCCCTCCCAGAGGAACTAGAGAAAATCCCTGCTTGAAGCCTCTATCGGAATTGTCAAGTACGCATCATTTAGGTCTACCTTGACCAACCAATCCTGTGGAGTTAAAACCCCTTTAATGATGGAATGCCCTCCATTTTGAAGTGATTGTACACGTTGAGACCTTTTTAAATTTATTACCGGAAACGTCTGTCTTTTTTCTTTACCAGGAATATATTGCTGAGGAAAATCTCTCTGAGGAATCACCTTTTCTATTGCATTCTTTCTGAATAAGTCTTTTACTTCTAGTGAAGTAACCGCTCTGTCCTTTTCGGACATTATCATTATCCCTGGAGGAACATATTGTATGGGGTGTGAAGTGAAATCTATTTTGAAACCCCGTATAGTCTGAAGGACCCATTGGTCTGATGTGACTATCTGCCAATGTTTGAAAGAACTTGATGTCCTGCCCCCCACCTCTTGTGTGGAAGAATGTAGGTGTGAACACATACTCACCAAAAGATCCTGATCTCCTAGGACCTCTGTAACCTCGATACCGTTGAGGTCTGGACCTTTGTGGGAAAAAAGGTGGGTTTTTTTGGGACCTCTTGAGAAGAGGACTTAAAAGAACCTCTTGAGGTGGAATATGCGTAACGGCCGGGAATACGGCCCCTACTTTTCCCGGCCCTGTCAAACCCTATTCGGTAAAGCCTTTCAAATGTTGGCCTTTACCTTGCCAACCGTTGACAAGGACCCCGTATATTCTGTCATCTCCTTAAACATTGTCGCGGTCTGCATCGAGCGTGGCGTGCAGGAGTGTGAGTGTGATCCCAGGATGCAGTAATAGCAGCAGAAGACAGGGATTAGGCAGGTTACTGGGTTTATTTGTATTTCAAATAAACAAACAGAATTAAATGAACTGATACAGGGAACAATAATAGCAAGGGGGAAAACACAGATACCGGTATGGGTGATGGTACCCAGAGCAGAGGGAAGACAGGGATCTCTTTGGTAGACTAGGGTCTCAGGAACTTCACGAAGTAGGTCTGCACTAGATAGGGTTGTGAACTTCAATGAGGAAGCGTGGTATCAGGGGGTGTAGCTTCCTCATAAGCAGAAGTAATTAGGAAGAATTAGGGGCAGGTGTGGTTCTTGGTCCATATGCAAATTATAGTCCTGGAGAGCATACGGAGGAAAAAAGTCCTAGAACCTGCATAAGGCGATGCAGGACATGTCAAAAGAGGGGAACAAAAGTGGTGCCAAAGGGTCTGGGGGTTCGGACCGTGATAACACCCCCCCGACAAGGGGCAACCTCCGGGTGCCCCAGAAGTGGCCGAAGACTGGCAGGTGCAACGTTCATAAACACAAGACGAACCCCAGAAAGTTCGAAGAATCAGGGATCTGTGGAATCAGTCTAACTAGAGTCATCAGAATAGATGTCGAGGGTTCTCCTGAGCACTGCCATGTACTCCTCCCGGACCAACACACCAGAGGGCGTCCTGGTGTAGCCCGTAGGGGCAGGTCCTGTAGTAGGGTACTTTTTGCATGTCCAACTACCCGGATTCTGGAAGTCCTCATTGAGAGCAAGGAGAACAGCCCTTTTAGACTCGGCATCAGGAATAGTGTCATGGGCACAGCTCGGCGGTGACACTTTGGTTGCAGGGCTCGGAGGGGCAGCGCCCTCGGCGATGTCCGGTGGGGCAGCGCCCTTGGCAAGGCTCGTTGGGGCAGCGCCCTTGGCAAGGCTCGGTGGGGCAGCGCCCTTGGCAAGGCTCGGTGGGGCAGCGCCCTTGGCAAGGCTCGGTGGGGCAGCGCCCTTGGCAAGGCTCGGTGGGGCAGCGCCCTTGGCAAGGCTCGGTGGGGCAGCGCCCTTGGCAAGGCTCGGTGGGGCAGCGCCCTTGGCAAGGCTCGGTGGGGCAGCGCCCTTGGCAAGGCTCGTGGGGCAGCGCCCTTGGCAAGGCTCGGTGGGGCAGCGCCCTCGGCAAGGCTCGGTGGGGCAGCGCCCTTGGCAAGGCTCGGTGGCAGCGCCCTTGGCAAGGCTCGGTGAGGCAGCGCCCTTGGCAAGGCTCGGTGGGGCAGCGCCCTTGGCAAGGCTCGGTGGGGCAGCGCCCTCGGCGATGTCCGGTGGGGCAGCGCCCTTGGCAAGGCTCGGTGGGGCAGCGCCCTTGGCAAGGCTCGGTGGGGCAGCGCCCTTGGCAAGGCTCGGTGGGGCAGCGCCCTTGGCAAGGCTCGGTGGGGCAGCGCCCTTGGCAAGGCTCGGTGGGGCAGCGCCCTCGGCGATGTCCGGTGGGGCAGCGCCCTCGGCAAGGCTCGGTGGGGCAGCGCCCTCGGCAAGGCTCGGTGGGGCAGCGCCCTCGGCGATGTCCGGTGGCGCAGCGCCCTCGGCAAGGCTCGGTGGGGCAGCGCCCTCGGCAAGGCTCGGTGGGGCAGCGCCCTCGGCAAGGCTCGGTGGGGCAGCGCCCTCGGCAAGGCTCGGTGGGGCAGCGCCCTCGGCAAGGCTCGGTGGGGCAGCGCCCTCGGCAAGGCTCGGTGGGGCAGCGCCCTCGGCAAGGCTCGGTGGGGCAGCGCCCTCGGCAAGGCTCGGTGGGGCAGCGCCCTCGGCAAGGCTCGGTGGGGCAGCGCCCTCGGCAAGGCTCGGTGGGGCAGCGCCCTCGGCGATGTCCGGTGGGGCAGCGCCCTCGGCGATGTCCGGTGGGGCAGCGCCCTCGGCAAGGCTCGGTGGGGCAGCGCCCTCGGCGATGTCCGGTGGGGCAGCGCCCTTGGCAAGGCTTGGGGCAGCGTCCTCGGCACGGCTCGGTGGGGCAGCGCACTCGGCACGGCTCGGTGGGGCAGCGCACTCGGCACGGCTCGGTGGGGCAGCGCACTCGGCACGGCTCGGTGGGGCAGCGCCCTTGGCACGGCTCGGTGGGGCAGCGCCCTCGGCGATGACCGATGGGGCAGCGCCCTCGGTGATGACCGATGGGGCAGCGCCCTTGGCAAGGCTCGGTTCAGCGGCGACCTCGGCGCAGCACGGCTCTTGGGCAGTGAGCGGCTTGGCTTTACGGCGGCGGCGGCCCCGTGGCGGTGACACCTCTGGAGATCCTGCGGGATGCAGGGCAGGCTCCAACCATTGGGGTCCAGAGTTTTCAGACAAACGAGAAACTGGGTGACATAAAGACAGTACCTATGTAGGCTGTTCTCTGGTACGGAGTCAAGGCTTGATGGTACTGGGGAACAGCGGCTTGATGGTACTGGGGAACAGCGGCTCGATGAGGCTTTCCAGCAGGACAGCAGACAGATCCAGGAACGCCAATATACCCCATTAACTTAGTGTTACGACCTGGACCACCATGAGGATGTCTGGCTGTCTGTTTAGGCCATTCCTCCTCTGATTCCACAGAACTCCACTCAGAGGAACCAGACTCCTGGTCAGAATAGTTTGGGGAGTCTTGATGGCTCGAAGTGATGGGCCTCACACTTGTAAGCAGGATAGGCTCGGTCTCCATCTGCACCACTGGATCTCGTTCTGTGGATTCTTGCTCCATGGGCTCTTCATAGGTGGATTCTGGTTCAGTGTACTCCATTGGGGTCTCTGATTCTTCTTCAGAGGTGGAGTCCAACGATACCCTTCTTCTGGGCGTTATGGGTACAGATCTCCTGGGAGCAGGAGCGTTGTTTTGTTGAGGTGACTTAATCACCGGAGTTCTCCTGGGAGCAGGTTCGGATAGGGGTTTTTTCTTGGGTGCAGGTTTTCTTGACCTGACAGTTGGTGAATTTATTTTCTGCGGGGCAGGCACCGATTTTACCATGTGTAGGGATTCTGGACTTCTCTGGAGTATTACCTGAGGGTTGGCTAGCCGCAGGCTTCTTAGACACAGGTACAGGAACATTTTTGGTGCCCGGCTTTGGTGGGCGCAGTGGGCAGGTCAATACTCTATGCAAATGACCCCCGCAATAGTAACAGAGGCCTTGCGTCCTTCTCCTTGCCCTTTCCTCCTCCGTCAAGGGTCCTCGAGCACCTTCTGGGACCGGAGTGCATACCTTTAGTAGATGTGCCGATAGAATTCTGCTGCAGGTAATCCCATAACGAATGCAGGTGCTGCTGGACCTTTTGGTTGGCAGTTTTCAGTCTTTGTACATAGGCTATGATCACTGCAGGCTCACTGTCTTTTGGCTTCCTCGTTCTGTCGTGGTCTGCATCGAGCGTGGCGTGCAGTAGTGTGAGTGTGATCCCAGGATGCAGTAATAGCAGCAGAAGACAGGGATTAGGCAGGTTACTGGGTTTATTTGTATTACAAATAAACAAACAGAATTAAATGAACTGATACAGGGAACAATAATAGCAAGGGGGAAAACACAGATACCGGTTATGGGTGATGGTACCCAGAGCAGAGGGAAGACAGGGATCTCTTTGGTAGACTAGGATCTCAGGCACTTCACGAAGTAGGTCTGCACTAGATAGGGTTGTGAACTTCAACGAGGAAGCATGGGATCAGGGGTGTAGCTTCCTCATAAGCAGAAGTAATTAGGGAGAATTAGGGGCAGGTGTGGTTCTTGGTCCATATGCAAATTATAGCCCTGGAGAGCATACGGAGGAAAAAAGTCCTAGAACCTGCATAAGGCGATGCAGGACATGTCAAAAGAGGGGAACAAAAGTGGTGTCAGAGGGTCTGGGGGTTCGGTCCGTGATAAAGATGCTGTCACCAAATCACATGCCCTCAGCACTAGGGCCTGGTTCGTTAGTCGCCAAAGTGGTCACTTTAGGGTCAATTTTAAGGAGAATAGACCTCCTCCTTTCACTAGATAACGAGGTATTAAGGTTTCCGAAAATGCAAACTAGCCTTTGAATCCAACCCCTGTACTCAAACAGGTCTGGTTTCTCATTCGTGAGGAGAGCTCGTTCGACTGAATCCATTAAATCAAATAATTTATCTTGGCACACCTTTTAAGGTGGCCTCTAACCCTTTCTTAGGAGTCCAATTTGATCCTTGCAAAATATCGATTTATTTTAGGAGTGCCAGAGTTGGGGCTCGGCACTCAGCCCTCAGATTATTTCTAGTTTTTTTTGTCCATCGGCATGCGAATGCGCTGTTCAATATATTTTGCAACGTGGTCTATTGGTGTCCACTCCGCAGATCGCGGGTGCTTGAGCTGTTCAGGGACAAACATAGTTTCCCAGTGTGTCTACCGGGTCTACAACCGGTTGTTTAATCTCATTCGAGTCAGATGAAGACACCGTGTCTGACTCGATCGGAGAAACCTCCGGATCATAGTCAGGGTTAGAGCTCTCCTTCGAATCTGACGCTGTGTCACTAGCACAGAGGAGCTGTCAGTCTCTTTAGCGCGATTCCACTTTCTCTTAGTGGTGGCTGATGTTAATCGGCCTCTTTTTCGGGTCACAGTGGAGTGCTGTGGGGATTCCTCTTGTATATCAGCGTATATACGCCTTTTATGAGAGCATTTTTTAGGGAGTTGCTCACCTCCCTCATTCGAAGTCCCAGGGACCTCGTCCTCCCGATGGGAGTCAATAGAGAGGAATCTATCCGATGCTGGAGAAATTGAGGATCTCCTAGTAGAACAACTCTCCAATACCCTAATTAAAGTATTTTCTATTTTTGAGGAGAACGCTGACATAGCCGCCACAAAGGCGTCTGCCGGGTTACTAGGGTGAGGTGCCGATATTAAGGTGCCTGGGGTGGATGGGACATTAGGATTAGCCATAATGTGATAATAAATTAAGTGTTTTATAAGTTTGTGGAGGAACAAAGAGACTTGCCGCAATTCACTTAGGATTCCCTGAGGCAACAAGCTGCGGCGCCCCGCGCATGCGCAAGCCGCCACAAGCTTTACCTCAGGCAGTGGCGCGAAGCCGCGCCTCTCCTCAACAACTGTTGCGAGGGAAGCGGCAAATCCTCACAGAACCCGCCGGAGAGACGAGTCGTCCCTCCGGAGGGAGCATACATTAGAAAACAATTATACTAATAAAATTTCTCCCCAAATCACCCAACTGAATAAAGAGAACAAATGTGGTAAAAAATTTAGTTGCCCATGCAAACTACAACCACAGTAAAAACATGCACGTACATTTACCACAGCAAGTATATAAATATACTGTATATATATATATATAACACAAAGTATATAAATTGCTCAAATATAATAAGTATCTAGCCGCAAATTGCCATTATTCTCTCATCGGCGAGCAGCAAAGAAAAGAGGAGCTAGCGGCGGTCGGAGGATTTAAGGAGTTGGACTGTACCACTGCATGTTATGGTTATATATTGTTTAAGTGTATTTTTTTCTCTCTAAATACTTTTATTGTGGTATTTGAGCGATTGTTCTTTGCTGCTATCGGCTAAGTAAAGGAAAGATAGCATAATAAGAGCTTCCGTGTCTTGTGGGATAATTCTCCTTTATCAAGGTATAGCTTGATAAAGGCGAATCCTTGCTGAAACGTTGAGAACCTTGACTCTGCATCTGGGAGTTGGTTTGTACTGACCCAAATTATGATTTTTTTTTTTTTTTAGCTGCTTCTATTTATCACTTTGTTACCTGGTGCTTTTTGCTGTTTTTTTTGTGCATGTGTTTGTTTTGGCTACTTTTTTGAGCCTAGACGTGTAGACCGTTGCTTCTAATATATGTTATACTTCTTATATTTATAGTGAGAAACAAGGGGGTGTTTGTGAGGGTCCTGAGAACGAGCAACAGCACAATGGCCTGCTCTACGGTGGTGCCCGCTCAGGTCTCACAAACAAGGTTTTAGCTTGTGCCATTACAGGGATGAATTTTCCATATGCAAATCAGCTGCTCTCACCCAGAAAGGGTGGCCAGTGCTGACTGCCAAGGACGTCATCCCTGCACGAGAGGTGCAGCAACCCCCGACCATCGTTTCTGGGTGAGAGCAGCTGACTTGCATATGGAAAATTCATCCCTGTAATGGCACAAGCTAAAACCTTGTTTGTGAGACCTGAGCGGGCACCCACCGTAGAGCAGGCCATTGTGCTGCTGCTCGTTCTCAGGACCCTCACAAACACCCCCCTTGTTTCTTATACTTTGGCTTCTCTGATATATATATATATATCAATTATATTTATATCATAGTTTGTGTTAACATCTGTACATTGTGAGAATTTTTTTGTTTACAACTTTTCTTTGCTCTGTTGTCATTGGTCACCCTATTTACACACACACACACCCCTCATATACAAATACATACACCAGGGCTGGATATATTTACAATAAATGTAGGAGACGGGAAGAGAACATTGAAGCCAACTAGATGTTTTATGCAAAAGACTGCTTTTAGATTGGTGTAAAATAAACTGGAAATTTTAGGAGCCAGAAGTAAAATTCTAGGAGTCAGTGGCTACCAGGCTCCTGCCAAGCCCTGCGTTACACACACACAGAACAGGAGGAGAGAGGACCCTGCTTGAGAGTTTACAATCTAAGATAATGAGGTCCCTGGGACTTCTAAAGAGGGAGGAGGCGCCTCCCGAAAAATACAGCCCATAGAAAACGTATGTTAACCCCATACTCCTCAAAAAATGTCCACGGCACAACACTGTGACTAAAAAATAAAAGCCAATTAACCCTGGCAAGAAAACGCGAGTGGAAGCCGCTAACGAGCAACTGATACTGACAGCTCCTCAGATTATATTAGTGAGGAGGTACTTTCTGGGCCTAATAACGGCTCTGACCTGGACTACTCGCCCGTTTCCTCTCCTGAGGTATCGGATCCTGTGTCTTCCCCATCTTCTACTGAGACCAATAAACCGGCTTCACACCCGGTAGACACGTTGGGGAACTCCCATGTTTGTATCACAGCACCCACGATCGGTCGATTGGATACCCATTGTGCATGTAACGCAATATATAGAAGTGCGTATATGTATGCCTATAGACAAATAGACCCAAAACAACCTGAGGGCTGAGTGCCCCAACTCTGGCACATAATTGTAATACGGCTCCTGAGCTGGACCCCAAAATCATTGAATTTTTACAAAACTCAAATTGGTCTCCAAAAAGAGGAGTCGAGGCTACCTTTTTAATGGTGTGCCATGTCAAATTTTTCCATTTCTAGGTTCATTGGCCAAATTGATGGATTCAATAGAAATAGCACTCCTCACAAATAAAAACCAGACCTCTTGGAATATAGAGGCTGGGTCCATAGGTTAGTCTGTATTTTTGGGAACCTCAATACAGCTGTATCTATCGAAAGGAGACGTCAATTCTCCTTAAAATTGACCTGAAATCAACGACATTAGCTCATAATGAGCCGGGCCCAGAAGCTGAAGGCTTCCTTTTCGGAGAAGGTATTGATATGTATTCTGCAAGAATATCACAGGAATGGCCACGGTCCAGTGATGATAGAGATAGCTGCTTTGTCACCAGACCCAGTGACCATACAGGAAACCACTCGAGTGAGAATAAAAGACCAGGACACAAATTCTGTCTTGGGTGTTTCTTATTACTCTGGGGCAAATTTCATACATTCAGTCAGTTTTGTCAAAATAGTAGTGTCACAAATTCATGGATTACAAACCAATAAAGAATCAATACGTCAGTAATATAGGGAACATGTTTTTTCTACTTTGGGCAGTACCTAGACTTACATAAACATTTCCTGTCCTTGCCTAGTAGGCACGACTAAATTGACGTCACAGCTATATCCTGTTCTTGGAATAAGAATGTTCCATAGGATATATGAACAATTAAACATCTGTGTCACTCTTTTCCTCTCGGCCAGCCAGCCTTTTTAGTTTCAAGAGGAAGTGGAGTTGAATAGAAAATTTGCACTCCTTAATAAAAAACAGGAAGCCAAGAGAAAGACCAGACTCAGCATTACCTCATGAACACATTAGGCATTTGCTGAGCAGTCAATCAGGCCCTATATATTTATATAGCTATCAAATATTACTAGAATATAGAAATATGTATACAGTGAATTAGCTACCATATTTCAATTTCCTTTCAGGTATTTATAAGGAGATGAACATTTATTCAAGTTAGTTATGAGGTTTCGACTGTCATCAATTGACACGGGTTGTTCAAGGTCAAAATTCTTCGCTCAAGAAAAGAGGATTTGGATACGGTTACCTCAGGATTTATACGAGCAACTGCCTGCTGATTGGTCAGCACGATGCAAGAGACATTACTATTAGACGGTTCATTGTTATGTTAATAAGAGAACTTTTTTATGTCAAAATACTTTAGTTGTCTGTATTTTGTCATTTGTTCTTTGCTATCGGCTAAGTAAAGGAAAGAATAGCCTAAAATGAAGCCTCCGTGTCTTTTACTATAATTAAGATTCCCCGTCAATGAAATAGGGGAATCTGGGAATCCTGAGAATAACCCCTTCCCGACCGCTGACGTGCATAGTACGTCCTGCAGGGAAATCCCCTTAACGACCACGGGCGTACTATGTACGTCACCTTCTCCTAACCTCCTTCCCTATACTCGCCTCTCTTACTGGACACCGGCAGACCGGCAGGACTGGAGCCTGCCCTGCCTTTTCAGGGGGCCCGGCATTCTCAATGTCATCATGGTGCGTGATGTCAGCGCCAGGCGCCCCCCAGTGCCTGCGGTAAAAAAATGAGTGGGGAGGGCTCCTAAAAAAAATGAATGGTACCGCTGGAAAGGGGAGAGTCTCCCCTTTTCAGCAGTGGCTCTCATTAATCACTTCGTTGCCAGATCGATATTTGGTGCAGAGTCGTGATTCAAACCCAGAAGAGGCTGACATCTTGTCAGCCAAGCCCCCGGGTCACCCCCCCCCCCCACCCACTGACATCACAATATAAGTGACGATGTCAGTGGGCCAGTTATCCCCCTAGCTGCCAAGTGGAGATACAGGGATCCAAAGGATCCCGCTATCTCCCGGTCCGTGGCAGCTAGAGGGTCATGATTTATATTATTGGTGAGGTCTGATCATGATCCCAAATGATGACTAGGTTTGTTGTAACAAAAAATATATTTTTTTATATTCCAAAACACTTTTTTTGTCAGGTGGGTTTAATTAAATAGGACTTAAGATGGCATTTAAGCATGATGAGCATAAAACCGTGAAAAAGAGCTCAGTGCACAGAGGTGAAATGGCTCAGCAGTGAAGGGGTTAAAAAGAAAAAATGTATCCTTCCTGGTAAAATACCTTTTTATAAATAAATAAAAACATGTAAAAATTGGGTATTTCTAATCTCAGGACAAAATTGTGAAACTATTTAGCTGGGGTCTTTATTGGCGGTTGGGGATTAAGTTTCAAAAAAGTGTGTTTTTTCTTTTTTTTTTCTTTTTTTTTTATAGTAAATTATACGATGTGATGGAAATAATGGTATTTTTAGAAAGTCCCTTTAATGGCGGGAAAAACAGTATATAATATGTGTGGGTTCCATAAACGAGTAAGGAAAATTACACCTAAACACAAACAGTACAGAAACATAAAAACTGCAACAGGCACTAAAGGACAGACTTTTGTAAAACCACCCGGTCACTAAGGGGGTAATATACATCCAGGGCTTGACAAAGCCAGGAGCCTGGTAGCCACCAGCTCCTAGAATTTTAGTCCTGGCTCCTAAATTTCCAGTTTATTTTACACCAATCTAAAAGCAGTCTTTGGCATCTAAAAACATCTAGTTGGCTTCAACGTTTTCTTCCCGTCTCCTATATTTAATGTAAATATATCCAGCCCTGGTGTATGTATTTATATATGAGGGGTGTGTGTGTGTGTGTACTGGTTAAATGGGGTGTCCAATGACAACAGAGCAAAGAAAATAAACAAATAAAACCATATCACAACGTCACAATGTACAGATGTTAACAACACAAATAATATAATATATATCTCTCTCTCAGAACTGATATTAGAAGCAAAGCTCTACACTTCTAGGCTCAAAAAAGTAGCCAAAAGACCACATGCACAAAAAATACCCAACAGCAAAAAGCACCAGGTAACAAAGCGATAAATAAATAGAAGCCGCTAAAATCCTAATTTGGGTCAGCACAAACCAACTCCCAGATGCAGAGGCAAGGTTCCCAACATTTCTGTGAGGATTCGCCTTTATCAAGGTATACCTTTTAGTAAAGGAGAATCCTCACCGAAACGTTGGAGAAAAGTTACCAGGAAAGGCTTAATGATCTTAACATGTACAGCTTGGAAAAAAGACGAGACAGAGGAGATATGATAGAAACCTTTAAATACGTAAAGGGAATCCACAAGGTAGAGGAAGTGAGTATATTTATATTTAAAAGGAAACAAAGTAGCAAAACAAGAGGACATAGTCTTAGATTAGAGGGGCAAAGGTTTAAAAGTAACATCAGGAAGCATTATTTTACTGAGAGGGTGGTGGATACATGGAACAGTCTTCCAGTAGAAGTGGTAGAGGCCAAAACAGTAATTGAATTTAAGCAGGCATGGGATAGGCATAAGGCTATCCTAAACAAAAGATAAATCCAGGTAAAGTATCCATGTAATTGGGCAGAAAGAAGAAAAAAAAATGTCGCAGATTAGAACCTATGTTGGTGTGACGGGAACCCCTCTCTCCTGCCTGTCCTGGCTCTCCAGACACCCCCCTCGTTGCGGTCAGCCCGGCTACTGGTAGCGCCGTCCTCAGTGCCTCGAGCAGCTTGACCCGCCTGCTTCTGATTCTCTGCCCTGGAGCCGTTATGAATTTCTAGAGGGCCGCTCTGTGCCTTCTGATGTTGAGTGTAGTGTAGGTAGCGTAGCTGAATGAGACACCAGACGAGCTGTATGTTCAAACAGGATTCTGACTTTTAATGAACAAAAACGCCACTATTTATGCTGAGATCCAACAACCATAATTTGCATAAATGACGCACATTGACCTACTAGACATGTGCACAGCACAAAATTTCGTTTTGAACTAATGGATTATTCCTAAAATGCAATTTATTTAGTTTCTAAAGAAATTCGTTTTCAGTTCTTTAGTATGAAAACTAATTTCATTCATCCGAAAACCAGTGGATACAATTACTATTGTAGTGGCTCCTCAGAGGGCTGAGATCGCTGCTTGTTACAGTATCTCTCACTCTCAGCACAATGTGTCAGGCAGAGCTGTTACAGTAACTGACTGCTTCTCATCACAGCGCTCAGTTTCAGTAAAACTAGCAAATAATATTTTTATATATAAGAGGTTAGAACAATATTATTTCCTTGTTTTATTGAAACTCTGAGCGCTGTTACTGTCAGTTACTGTAACAGCTGAGCCTGATACATTGTACTGAAAGATAATATAACAAGCATCCGATCTCAGCTCTCACAGCCACTGATTTTAAAGGGCTAAAAAAAGTCTTCTCTCTGTATAATGTATAGAACATCCCCCTGCAATAATTAATACCTCTCTCTGTATAATGTAGATAACATCCTCCTGCATTAATACTCCTCTATGTGGAGGGTGCAGAACTTCGGAATGCAATGCTTATCCAGCACAGGAGAGGGAACTTTTAGTTAAACTTTCAGGGTTATCCAAAGAGATCCGAATTGCTTGAGAAAGGTAACCGAATGCTGAAAATCAGCGTTAGGTTACCTTTCCTGGCCATTCGGCTATCCAGAGAGCAGGCAATTCGCCAAATCCTTGCGAATTGCCTGAACATACGGTGCCTGTTCGGTTCCTGTTCGAGGGCAGTGAAATCCCCATGAAAAAGCACTGCTTCGGCTATTCAGAGAACACAAACCAGCAGTGAAAGGTTCCCCTAATGCTCTGCCATTCGGTGGTTTCATTCGGCAAATTTATTCAGGAGAATCCCATAGGCTTCAATGTTAAAAATATTCCCGTTTTAATTCAATATCTAATAAACCGTTCATTATAAAATTCTGCAGCAAAAAGTCTCTTTATTTATAGATTTTTTAGGATACTTTAAGCATTTTTCAGATTTTTTTTTTTTTTTTAAAAAGTCCGATTTTTTTTTTTTTTTTTTTTCAGTTAACTTATTTTTTTTGTAACAGCCCTCTTTATTATCATTCCCTGGACCTCCTGTGAAAATTTCAGACATTTTCGCTCAGTAGTTTCTTTGCAAACAGCGTTTCTTTTTCCCAGATTCATACAAATGGTTTTTCTAATTTATTCACTGCCTCCTCTACGTCACAGCTGCTTCGGCTCTGTGTGATTCGGCTCCTGTTCGGCTCCTGTTCGGCTTTTTCGAAGGTTAATCCAGATGTTTTTGCTTGTTTTCAGCATGCATTCGGTTAGTTTTCATCCGGTTTTCGGCAGCTTTTCCCTGCAATTCGGGGACCCTGTGCTGTTTGCTGAATACACCGCAGGGTCACCGAAATGCAATCGGCAAAAGGAACCGAATTGAAGAGAACGAAAAGTCACCGAACGTGCGGTGACTTTTCGAATCTCTTTGGATAACCCTGTTTGTATCTCTGTGGGGGAGACACAGGAATATAAAAGCAGGAGAGAGGGAAAATATTAACGTAAATCGGTCTGAAAGCTCAGAGAAGAGATGACTGGTGCAAATTCATTTTTATAATAAAATAAAGCACTTTAAATCCAGGGAAAACATTCAAATAAATCACACTGAAGGCTCATAATGACAGAGTAACTGTGAGAGCTGGATACTAAATGTATCAGACGTAAAAAACCCTTTATAACAAGCAGCCCTGGGAGAGGGACTTTATATAAAACATGTATTATAGATGAGGAAAGGGGTATAGTGCTCCTGGATAATATAAAATGTACCAGACCTAAGCCCCTATTCTGCAGAGCGGGAGGGGAGAGAACACACGTTTTATAAAGTCCCTCTCTTCTCCCAGCACTGCTTGTTATAAAGGGGTTTTTACTATCCAGCCCTCCTCTGTCATTAGCTTTCAGTGTGATTTATTTGAATGTTTTCCTTCTCCAGCTGCTTTTATCATCTTGTCTGCCTCATAGACATGCAAGGTTTAAGTAAAGGTTTCCTCTCCTGTGCTCGCTGTCTGTGCTGTGAGTGAGTATTCTGGAGCTCTATCACTGTCAGATTTTCGGGTAGGGGTCGGGAAGAATTACACATACAAACCTTTTCTGCAGCTTTGCGATGTTGCGCTCTTCATTGCTGGTCTCCTTCACTCATCAATGTAATATCACAAAAAGGACGGAAACTAAAATGTAGTGCATTTTATTTTAGTTTCTTTCATTTTTTTGTACTGAGCAGTTTCGTATCTCTTGAGTCATACGAAAACTAAATTATCCCAAAATTCGGACTAAATCGTTTTAGTACTAAAACGAATGCACATGTCTATGACCTACTAAAACTCTATTGTAAATATCTGACATAATGTAATTAAACATTCCTTTCTTCCTATCACACATCATTTACATAATCTATTGTTCCAATAGATCAGATTAAAGCCACACTCTTGAATGCTCAAACATGCAACTAGATAAGGGGAAAACCCATCTGGCATAATCACACAGCACTCAAACTTGTTTACGTTATACACAAAAACACCTCTCTAAATTCACATTCAGTAATAAAAGTACATTTTTTTTTTATTCAAATTTTTATTTCAATTAAGACAGTAGGACAATAAACACAAGAGTGTATAAAAGAGGTCGCAAGGTAATAATGCAAAGAAAAATAACAATTAATCGAGTAAGGTGGCAGTGAGATATAAAAGAGGCCATATGACACCAGAAGCAGAAAAACCTATTAGGACATAACAATAATGCTGTTTCGTGAGGCGACTGAGTGTTTTCAGAGGGAGGAGGGAGGAGGAAGGAAGAGAAGAGAGAAGAGAAAAGAAAAAAAAAAAGGAAGAGGAGAGGGGTCACACAGAATCAAAAAGGAGCACCTTGTCCAAAGACGTGTGGGGTTTAATGGCTCACCCCCCCTCCCCATTCCCCCAAAGGGGTTCAGGGGGCCGAGGAGGGAGCCACAGGGTAAAAGCCATGGTAGGGTCTAAAAAGGTGACGAGAAGGCTCGCCCACCACAGGCCCCTGCTCCCGGGAAAGGTGGGGGGCGGGGAAAGGGGGGGAGGAGAAAAAAAAATTCCTCCACCGGTAAAAAGCTCCACTGACCATCCGGTCTACTACGTTCGAAAGAGACGGTAGTGTAACGTAACTGTAAAAAATAAAGGGGTGGGGGGTGTCTCTATAAACAAGTGTCTTGTAACACTCAAGTGCATCAAAAAAGGTCATCGAGCAAGCACCGAGGGAGGCAAGAGCAAAAACAAATAAATACGACAGTGAACAAGACTGTAAGCTAGTCCGGGTCCTGAGTTCTCGGTGTCGACAACGAAGCCAAACAGTCCCCGTCCGTGGCCAGTGGCAGACCAAGGGTTATCAGATGCCTCTGAGCTTCCTCCAGAGTTGTTGCCGGGAGAACAGAGCGGCCATGTTGTATAAGTAAGGTCCCCGACACTCCCCAGCAGTAGTGGACATCGTGGGCCCTGAGCACCGCGGTGGTAGGTCGAAACTTGCGACGAGCCGCTGTAACGGTGTGCCGCTGCTTGGGCCATCGTGGTGGTTAGAAACAAGGAGTGAAGCCCTTAAGGCAGATGAGCTACTGGCTTGACAGATAAATAAAACAGACTAGTCTCTCCAAAACCAAGGAGCACCAAAAAACAGAACTGAATTGCCACTAAGCTTTGAAGGTTTCAAGACCAACAAACAACTTAGGACACTCTCAGAAACAACCAATGTACGACAGTATATGAATTGTTCAGGCTGTAGGGCAGTCAACAAACTGACCGACTAGACAATACAGGAACTAAACTCCACGTCAGGGCTACTCAGGAACCAGACAGACACAAGGGACAGGAGGACCAGAAGAACTAAAGGAATTTTAAGCTGGGGTAGGTCCTTTAGTTGGCCTCTAACTAGGGAGAATACCTCACAAAGTAATAACAGAGCAGTGGAACAAGAAGAGCGAGGGTAAACACAATTTATACAGACAGACTAACTAAAGAGGTCCTTATATGCGGCCTCTGAGTATACTAAACTAAGACAGACAAGGTACATGAAACCTAAAACCTACAAGAATAGTCATACAGGCAGAGGTTGGCAACAGATCAGCATATACAGTAGCAGGAGTGGGCAGAAGGGATAGTCAGAAATACAGCCGAGGTCAAAACCAGAATACCATGAAACAGGAATGTTTTGCAGCAACACAGGGAACATGAACCAAACAGAACTACCATGAAACTCCACAAACCGTCAATGAGGTTTGCTGTGCTGTTGGGAATATATAGGGAGTGGGACCGTGTGATTGGTCCATGTGACCCCAGACCAGGAGATCATAACAGAACCCCAGATCAGCCCTAGACAGCACAGCCAGACACACCACAGGGAAAAAAACAGACATGAATCCTTCACCACCAGGGGGCAAGGTCGAGACGTGACATAACCCCCTCCCTTACGGGTGACCTCCCGGGCACCCAAGAAATAAAACATGGACGACGGCACGAAAACGGATAAGACCAACAGTCACCAGTACCAATTGGAATCCCAATCAGACTCCGAGTAGTCATTATGTGTCTGAGCAAGCAGAGCTCTTTCATAAACCTCCAGGTCCTCTGTGCATATCACCGCACCATTAGAGGCCCGTACACAACCCTCGGCAACCGGGCTAGAGTCTCGTACCCGAGGGCCTGACGGCTTGAGTACCTCGGACCTTGAACAGAGTGCATCATCAGTCCCAGGTCGGGTACAGTTAGTCCCCTTCTTGCATCTTCTCCTGGAACGAGATCTAGAACTGGTGATCACCCCACATGACACTGCAATAGTAGAGGCAGACTTGGTTATCTGCTTAACAGCACAGGATTGAGACTTCTCAACTCCAAGTGGGTTTGACAGCATTGGACCCACTGCGAGACGTGGGCACAGTGGTCACGTGACTTGTCTTGGATAGACTTGACAACTCGCCTGTAACTGGCATGACTGGCACACTGTTGGAACAAAGGACATTGCCAGGACAGGATACAACTGGCACCTCACCACTGTTACACATCTCACCTGGAGGAGTGCACTGTGGACCCTCCCGAGTCATCGGAATCCTCCTCAAAACACCTGAGAGCATTAGGGTCTTTTTTGATCATGGCCCAGTGTGCCTCACGAAACAACATCCCACATGGAGATCGTATATAACCTTTGGGTACAGGGCTAGAATCTGAAACGGTAGTACCGGTTAAAGTGGATGTTGCGTCAGGCTTCCTTAGACACAGAATGAAGCCTGGTATTACTACATTCACCCTGGGACTTGGGCACAGTGACTACAGTCCTTGGCAGAAACAAGGTTGATTCTTTGCCAGTATCATGTTTGATTGGATCATCTCCAGTAACTGGCAGGACTGGCAAATAACCAGAAACGGACATAACTGGCAGCTCGCCATCAGAGGCTGACATGAGAGGCTTGTCGCCCACATGGGACAGGGTTGGCATATCGCCAGAAATGGGAAGGACTGGCAGCTTGCCAGCCTTGTCTGTATCAGACATAAAGAGCACCTGGCCCCAAACAGACAGGAACACAACTTCTTTGAAGCTCAGCGCGGGCACGGCTGCCTCGCAGCAGAACATGGGCACGGCTGCCTCGCAGCAGAACATGGGCACGGCTGCCTCGCAGCAGAACATGGGCACTGCTGCCTCGCAGCAGAACATGGGCACGGCTGCCTCGCAGCAGAACATGGGCACAACTGTCTCGTGGATCGGAATTGGCATGACTAGCAGCTCGCTAGTAGAACCAGGCATGAAGGTCTCATGTTTAGGTACAGGCACTTCGGCCTCATAACAAAGCATGGGCGCGGCTGGCTCGTAGCTCGGCATGGGCATGGCTACCTCGTAGCTCGGCATGGGCACGGCTACCTCGTAGCTGGGCATGGGCACGGCTACCTCGTAGCTGGGCATGGGCACGGCTACCTCGTAGCTGGGCATGGGCACGGCTACCTCGTAGCTGGGCATGGGCACGGCTACCTCGTAGCTGGGCATGGGCACGGCTACCTCGTAGCTGGGCATGGGCACGGCTACCTCGTAGCTGGGCATGGGCACGGCTACCTCGTAGCTGGGCATGGGCACGGCTACCTCGTAGCTCGGCATGGGCACGGCTACCTCGTAGCTCAACATGGGCACAACTGACTCGTCAGCAGGCAGGAAGGGCTCTGGGCCCACGACAGACGTAAAGGGCTCTGGGCCCACGACAGGCGTGAAGGGCTCTGGGCCCACGACAGGCGTGAAGGGCTCTGGGCCCACGACAGGCGTGAAGGGCTCTGGGCCCACGACAGACGTGAAGGGCTTTGGGCCCACCTGGGACAAAACCGCTGACACACAGCTTGGGAGTGTTACCGCTGACACACAGCTTGGGAGTGTTACCGCTGACACACAGCTTGGGAGTGTTATTGGCAATGTGCCAGGATCTGGCACCGCTGACACCTTGTCAGACAGAAACATAACTGGCCTCCTGCCAGGAACGGACATAGGCACAATACAATGTGTAGAACAGACAGGTTTTTCTTTATGCTGTGTACCTGTAACAGCGCCACCCTGGACCCTTGTGGCAACAGCGCAACCCTGGATCCTTGTAGCAACAGCGCAACCCTGGACTCTAGACCCATTACATGAATTGAGAAATAAAGATCCACTGTATAACATAGAAGCAGGTTGTGTGCCTTGAGGTGGAACAACTTTGGCTTTATTGCCACACATGTAGGGAGAATACCTCACAAAGTAATAACAGAGCAGTGGAACAAGAAGAGCCAGGGTAAACACAATATATACAGACAGACTAACTAAAGAGGTCCTTATATGCGGCCTCTGAGTATACTAAACTAAGACAGACAAGGTACATGAAACATAAAACCTACAAGAATAGTCATACAGGCAGAGGTTGGCAACAGATCACCATATCCATTACCAGGAGTGGGCAGAAGGGATAGTCAGAAATACAGCCGAGGTCAAAACCAGAATACCATGAAACAGGAATGCTTCGCAGCAACACCGGGAACATGAACCAAACAGAACCACCATGAAACTCCACAAACCGTCAATGAGGCTCTGTGCTGCTGGGAATATATAGGGAGTGGGACCGTGTGATTGGTCCATGTGACCCCAGACCAGGAGATCATAACAGAACCCCAGATCAGCCCTAGACAGCACAGCCAGACACACCACAGGGTAAAAACAGACATGAACCCTTCACCACCAGGGGGCAAGGCCGAGATGTGACAGCCGCCAGTGCCAGGAACGGCAGATCCCGATAAACCACCACGTCGACATCCTCAAACCGGGTCGAAGGGGCTCGCAACGACACCTCCAGTAAATGATCACAAACGTGGACATCTCTGGCCACCACAATCACGTCCCGAGAGGCCGCAGCAGGCTTCCTAACCCGGGTTGCTGAAATAACAGGGGCCGCGACTCCACCGGGCAGGGACAGGGCAGCCACCACCAACCGATTTACGAACGCCAGAAGTCCATGATCAGGAAGGGAATCTGTGATGCCCCGGAACTTTGAGGTTCTTGCGGCGGTGCCGAGACTCAAGTCAGGACCGAAGATTGAAGGTTGGCGACCTGGACCTGTAATGCAGGAGGAGGTTACTGCCTGTGTGTCCCCCAAGTCGCGCGTAGTAGTGCCCAGGTTCTCCACTCCCGTTTGGAGAACAGGTCTGAGCGCACGGCAGCCTGTTCTTGGTTCCAGGAAGAGCGCGCGTCCTCCAGGAGAGTGCGAATATCTCTCCTGGTTGCCGGTAGGTCATCTGGATCCGGCAGTGAGGCAGGTCTGGTGGGCAGGAGACTTGCAGCTGGCTCCCGGTCAATGGAGGCCTCGGTCGCCGCCGGGGAGCGAGGTGCAGTACCAGCAGGTCTCATGCCGCTTAATGAGACGCGGATATCAGGTAGACGGGGAACATCTGCCACCCCAGCCCGCTTAGTTGTCTTACCCATGTCCAAAGGAAGGTAAGAATCTCCAAGAGGGAAGCCGCACGAGGAGTAAAAATGGCCACCACCTCCGCACTTTTCAGGGCCCGAGACCATCAGCCAGGACACACACCAGTAGACTTCTCAGGCGGCACAAAAATAATAAGACAGTACCAGGGCAATTGCCAGGGAGAGCGAGGGTTAAAAATAGATTGTACAGTGGAGATAGATCCTTGAAATCAGGGAAATTCGCAGGAGCTGAACAGATGCACGTCCACTCTCTCCGGCGCTCAGCCACGCCTCCTTTATAAAAGTACATTTAAACTAAAACCAAGCAATTTACACTACATTTAAAATCACACAATATAAATGAACATCGGGTCTTTCCCAAAGCAAATGTCTGTCTTTTGGGGTTTTCGCCATGGGAATAAAAGTCTTGGGGTTTGACGCGGGGAGCGCTATGTCAGTTCTATGACCAGTTGGCTCCTAACTTTTGTAGCTGGCTCCTAGATTTAAAGCAAATTTGTCAAGCCCTACATTCATTAGGAGCAGGGAGCATAGTTTGGAAGATTGTTTTGTGCCCCAATGCACACTCACACGCACACACTGTGGTACATAGGTGTATAATGCATGTACTAATTCTGCCTTTTCCACCTGCAGCAGCCGGCGTTCCACGCATCCTTCTCTTTTTCTGCGGCATGAATTGGAGGAATGCCGCGTTGGACCGTGCACTTGGAGGGGGGACCACGCAGAGTTAATCATGCAGCAGTGGCTGTGGGACACAGATTGTTTTCCTTTGGAGGATACTGCTCAGGCGAGGACTATGAAAGTCTGCGTCAGATCGACGTGCACATCTTTAATGCCGGTACATTGCAGTATGAGCACAGGAGTGATGGAGACGTGTGGACAACCTTACAGGACCCTGTAGAATGCTTCCTCTTATCCTAACCTCTACTTTTCCTTTAGTGTCTCTGCGGTGGAGGAAGCTGCCGCCTGCCACCTGTTCTCCATCCAAGGTGCCATACATGAGATACGGTCACACGGCTGTCCTCATCGATGATGTGGTCTACATCTGGGGTGGCCGTAATGATGCTGAAGGGGCCTGTAATGTCCTGTACACCTTCCATACAGGTCAGCATGGAGAGGCTTCCCTAATTGTGAGACTTGGAGTCTTTAATACGACGACTGACTTGAATGAATTCTGTGTTTTAGCTACGCAGCAGTGGGGCAGCCCGTCTGTGTCTGGACAGATTCCTGGTGCACGCGATGGCCACTCAGCCTGTGTGCTGGAGAAGACCATGTACATCTTTGGAGGATATGAGCAGTTGGTGAGGCCTGGTGGAAATGTGTAATTATGTAAAAGATTGTTAGAATATTTACTTGTTTAATTATGATTCCTGAAATTCTTACTGTAAAGGAGAGTCCTTTTTTTCCTTATGTCATTGGGCAGAAGCTGCTGACGGCCTCTGCCCAATTATCTTTTTCTTTTGCCCCATTTTACTCACCTTTTTGTCCCTCCTTGCGCATCATTCTCGCACCAAGAAGTCCCTGATCTCTGCTACTTGCGCATCGTAGGAAAAGCAAATTCCCCGGCTGCTGGTGTTCTGGGTGGGGCGGGGCAAGCTCCTCCACTTCATTCAGCATTTTAGGCAAAACGGTGGGAGTGGCGGTACTCCTCCCATCCTGACCAATTTACAAATCTAAAGTGCTCAGGATGTGTAGAGCGTTCTTTTAATACTTTCACTGCTGAGGACGTGTGGGGAACGTCCTCATTGACTCCTAAGGAAAGATAGGGGTGGAGATGAGTGTCCTTTGAACCCCAATATCTCCTGACAGTTTTCAGCTAGCAGGCCTTTCCAATGATACCAAACATGACCATGTTTAAAGTAAAGAAAAAAATAAAAACAATACAAAAAAGAAAAATGTATTTTTTTTAAGCCGTGAAATGGCTCAGCAGTGAAGGGGTTAATACTTTTTACAGATTGGGAAAAAAAAATGAAACCACCAGAATCTGGAAATCATTAAGGAAAATCTGTTAAACCGGTGACTTCCAGCCTTCATTGTGATTTAAAGATCCATTTATTTTTCTTTGTAACCTTTTTACTGGCCTTTTATCTGTGATTTAAACCCGTCGTGACAGTATGTTCATTTCCAAACACATCTAATTCACATTCTAATCCTCCCATTTATCTTCTAACCTGGTGTTTTGTCCTTCGAAAAAAATCTATAGTTTACAGGATAGAAGAAAAGGTACTAGATTGGATTAATAGTACCGTAAACTCGGAAAATGTATGGATCGAAAAAAGAACCTTTTTATTGCGTCCTTATAAGGGCGGTTACACAAAAAATTGTGCTGGATTCACAACAAATTGGTGTCATGAATGAGCCGTAACACACAAACCACAAGATATATAAAGTGTAGACAAAACGAAAGGTAGAAATGAAAAACTGATTAAAACTACTTCCAATAAGAATATTAGGGGTAACCCACACTGTCCTGCTGGATAAGACGTGATTTGCAAGTTTGACACAATGTCATAAAAATTGAACCTCGTCTTGTGAGATCAAGCGAATGCAAGAGGACGCAAACCAGCAGGATCTATGGTGCTGCTACATATAACAGTGAAAACCTACTGAGGAACATTCTCACTTAACAGTTGTTTGAAAAAACGACCTTCATAGGTCTGCACGTATATAGGGCACTAATAAACAGAAACGTCCCAAAATGCTGTGGGGCGTTGAACCCCATACACGCTTGTAATCAGGCTTCGCTTCTGCGGCAGATTATAGCCTTATGCAGTGTGAATTGTATGCACAGTGAAATCTCCTTTTTACTACTCTTAAGGATATTCCTATTACCGTAGATACTCGAGTATAGCGCAACCCGAATATAACGCGATGTATAAAGATTTATTATGGAAATGAGAGAATACTCAAGACTCGAATATAACGCGAGGAACAAAATTATTCTGTACCGGTAAACAAAATCCTTCCAGGTTCTCTTAAAACAGGCTCCCCCCCTCAGGCCAGGGCGCTTTGCTCTAGAATGATTGCAGTTGTTACTAAACATAGAAACATAGAAAAATGTCGGCAGATAAGAACCTTTCGGCCCATCTAGTCGCCCAATTACATGGATACTTTACCTGGATTTATCTTTTGTTTAGGATAGCCTTATGCCTATCCCATGCCTGCTTAAATTCAATTACTGTTTTGGCCTCTACCACTTCTACTGGAAGGCTGTTCCATGTATCCACCACCCTCTCAGTAAAATAATGCTTCCTGATGTTACTTTTAAACCTTTGCCCCTCTAATCTAAGACTATGTCCTCTTGTTTTGCTACTTTGTTTCCTTTTAAATATACTCCCTTCCTCTACCTTGTGGATTCCCTTTACGTATTTAAATGTTTCTATCATATCTCCTCTGTCTCGTCTTTTTTCCAAGCTATACATGAAGCTGCCGGCCACCCATCTTCTTTACTAGAGATTTAGATGGCTGGCGGAGGCGAGCGAGGTGAATGATTGGCCGATATCGAGCGTGCTCTCTGGCCATGATGGATCCCAAATCCAGGAGTTCCTGAAGTGTTTGCAAGCATCAGGGAGCCCCGCATTCACTTCCACGAGACTACGGAACTTCGGGGAGACTTGGGATCCAGAGCACGGCAAGTTTTTTTTCATCTTTTTACACGCGACCTCTCCAATTTTATGGTAAATTTTTGTCACCAAAATTTAGCGGTGTACTAGAGTATCTACGGTAATCACTGGTTGCACTTTACTTTGGGGACGTTTCTGTTTATTAGTGCCCTATATACGTGCAGACCTATGAAGGTCGTTTTTTCAAACAACTGTTACGTGAGAATGTTCCTCAGTAGATTTTCACTGTTATATGTAGCAGCACCATAGATCCTGCTGGTTTGCGACCTCTTGCATTCGCTTGATCTCACAAGACACGGTTAATTTTTTTTATGACATTGCGTCAAACTTGCAAATCACGTCTTATTATTATTTTTTTTTATTATTATTCTTTATTTATAAAGCGCCAGCATATTCCGCAGCGCTGTACAATAAGCACAGTATAGACAGGGTTACAATACATTGAACAACATTTGACAAACAGTACAGGAGGAGATGAGGGCCCTATTCCCGTAGGAACTCACAATCTAGGAGGGTTGGAAACAGGAGGAGAGGACTGTAAGGTGAGAGTGATTGATGGTTGTGTCAGTGAGTTGGGTGGTAGGCTTCCCTAAATAGGAACGTTTTAAGGGAGTGTTTGAAGGAAGAGAAGTTATCCAGTCTTATCCAGCAGGACAGTGTGGGTTACCCCTAATATTCATTTTCATTTCTACCTTTCGTTTTGTCTACACTTTATATATCTTGTGGATTCCCCTATTATCATGACGGGGAATCCTAATTATAATAAAGACACAGAGGCGAGTATTACGCTATCTTTCCTTTACTTAAGCCGATAGCAGCAAAGAACAATCTCTCAAATACAACAACAAAAGTATTTAGAGAGAAAAATACAGTTTAACAATACATATAACAATAGCAGGTAATGGTACAGTCCCTGCTGCCCAATCGTCCGGTAGACCGCTCCATAAATCGTCCTGGTAACCCTTGACTCATCCTCTTTTCTTGATGCGAGACGGGCTAACCTCTTCCTCAACTAAATCGAAACAATGGAAGAATAATCATCCTCTAACAAACTCCAACATGAAGTTAAAACCTTCAACGTAGACTCCAACTTGAAGCTCAAGCATGGAAGAATATTCATCCTTCAACGCAAACTCCAACACGAAGCTCAAGCTCTTCTCCAATGAACAGAACGGAAGAACTCTTCCTCATCAAATGAAAGCTTCGACATGACGTTTAGGCTGTCGGAAAATAAATGTATTAAAGATCACCAAGAGCTTATATTAAGCAGGTTTGAAAAAAATCCGTAAGGACTACTGAAACCTCAAAACCTAATAACCCCATATAAAGGGTGGGAATAACCCAATTATCGGGTGGGATAATACTCGCCTCCGTGTCTTTATTATAATTATGATTCCCCGTCATGATAATAGGGGAATCTGGGAATTATCCCACAAGACACTGAGGCTCTTATTATGCTAGTTCAAAGCTTAATTAATTAGTGATAGTGACATGTGACACACTGGTTTAAAATAACACTCCCTAAAGGTGGATTCTCTGGACCAGTCTGCTGTTTTAAGATGACTACAAGATGACATCCACTGAAGAAAAAACCTCAGAAGCAGAAGCACTCCGGGATGAATGAGCTCCGAACACAGAGACAACTACACCAGCTCCTGACATGATCCATTTAACCCACCCAGCGAGTGTGGTGGAAGTTACAGAATTGTATGGTTTGCGTAAGGATATGAATAACCGTTGGGATTGGAGTGACCTGTTAGGGGCAGAAACTCTTCCATATTCTTTAAAACAATTAATGAGTAAAGGAGAGGACGCTATGGAAAAGCTGGATAGAAGACCTCTGACAATGAAGTCTTTGTCCTATAGGAAAATTGAACATTTCTCCCCGTGTCGGGTAAAACCTCTTCCCGTTAAGTTTATGGCTCGAACGTGTGAGACTCTATTGCAGGAAATTAAGCAAAGTAAAATGGCCAATTTCACAGAAATCCGTTTAATAGACAGAGTTTCATTCTCGGCCACTTATCCAGAAAATTAACTAGAATGACATTCCAGATGTTAGAATAACGGGAACGAGTGGTCGTTTACACTGTATACCCTTCAAAAACCTACATGCAATGGGGTGCTTCCCGGCAGGAATAACAATAAAACCCTGATGTGAAGCAGATATCTCCGATCTGAGGTTATTAATCGTACGATACGCTTTACCATCCTCAAATAGATGTGTGAAGAAACTAAACAAGTTACTCAAGGAACTGATATGGAATCCACTTGATGTTCCTTGCACCAAGAAACCCATGAGTTCCATGCGCTACCATTTCTCCTCCTAGTAGAGGGGGCCCAGGAACTCGACATAAAGGAGTTAGATGCATCTGAAATTTTGACTGAAGGCCAGTGACACCTGATATTACACTTAACAGCTTAAAAAATTAGTGAAGACTCAAAGAATTTTGAAGCGTTCCCTCCGGATCTCTCAGGGTGGACGATGGGACCCGAATTAGCCTGAGGATGTCCACAGGTGGTTTCAGGAGGTGCGGGAACCATGGTTGAGACCTCCATAAGGGTGTTATGAGCACTATTGTAGCTAATTGTACTTGTACTAGTCATATTAGTGTTGAAATGAGAATGAATAGAGGGAAAGCGTAAAGCGTCCCTAGCGTCCATGTCTGGAACAGAACATCCGTGGCCAATGCCATGGGTCTGGTCTCCAACAGTAGTAATGTGGTAAAGGAATATTAAGGCTAGAAGCCAACAAATCTATAGCGAAGGGACCCCAGAGGGATGACGAACTGGCAAATACCCTGGTGTCTAATCTCCAATTGCTGGAGTCTATCCGATACCTTGAATTCCAGTCCGCCATTACATTGCTGAACCCTGGAATGTATTGGTCTGGACTGAGAGATTGTGAGGCAGGCAAAATCCTCAAAAAACTTTGCTGTCTCTGCCAACTGTTTAGACCTGGGGCCACCTATAAGGTTGATATGACGCACAGCGGACAGGTTGTCCATCTCCAGGCGTATGGAACTCGTCTGGAAAAGCTTAATAAACTTGATTAGCAAACAATCCTGCAAGGAATCCTAAACCATCATATACAATCCTGACACCTGTGGAAAACGATCCGCAGCGCGCCCAGCAAGATCTGCTGGCGTCTGACTCTATGACCAACTCTGGAGTTGGATAGATGATGGCTTTGCCGTTCCATGACTCTAAATGATTTAGCCACCATTGCATCTACAATTTTGACTCGTCGTCCAGAGAGATGCAATCTGGATAAAGCCATCATCTCCGCAGAAATCGTGCTTTCAGACGTGGAAGAGCTCGACAATAAAGCGGTCCTGTGAAGACCACTTGTATTGCTGCGGAGAGTAGGCCCAGGAGGTGAGCCAACCATCTCAGAGAGAATTCTTCTGCAGATAGAAGACATCTGATTTCTCTGTGAATCAGCCGAACTTTGGCTGAAGGCAGAGAAAGCGCCCCTCTCCATCGTAGTTACGGTGACGTCTAGAAATTCGATAGACGGTGTCGGTGTAAGGACCGATATTTTGTAGTTTATTGGGATTATCAGATAAGTGTCTTTTAGGTCTATTTTGACCATCCAATCTTGTGGAGATAAACTCCTTTTAATGATGGAATGTCTTCCATTTTTGAAATGATTGTACACAACGTACTCGTTTAGGTGTTTTTTTCAAATTGATACTGGGCAGAATTCTCCGTCTTGGGATGTTGGTGTGGAATTATACTCCCCAAAAAGCCTGATCTTCTCGAACCCCTTTAACCACTTTGACGGTGAAATTATGGTCCATCTTGGGGCTCTAGTTAAGAGGATTTAAAGGAGCATCTTGAGGTGGAATAAGGAATGCGAAAACCTATTTAAGAAAACTTTCCTATTAGCCTTTAGCCTTTATCTTAACTGTGGTCAAGAAGGACCTTGTATTTTCGGTCATCTCCTTGAAGATGCCTTTATAGGGATGAGCCGAACACCCCCGAGTTCGGGAAGCATTCGAACTCGAACTTTTCAAAGGTTCGAACACGAACTCAATACAAGTCAATGGGACTCAAAGTTTGATTTTTAGAGTGCCCTCCAAGAGGGCATATATGCTAGATATTTGCCATAAAAGGTTTATGGGGGTCCGGGTAGTGCCCTGGGGGACAGGAAACAAGGACAAAAAGTAAACAAAAAAAAACGTTTTTAAAGGGACAGTGAGTTTTCCATGAAATAAGGGTTAAAAATAAAAATTCCTTCAAATATCGTGCCTAGGAGGTCCCCATAACCTGCCTGGGAAGTGGCGGATTTCTAGGATGTATAGAAACATTTAAAAATGAAAAAATGAAAAAGGCATCAGTCAAGCGGCCCCGGCCTTCACCACTATTCCTCTGATCATCCGCAGCCTCAGAAGCACCGGTGTCATCACTTGGTAACCTACCAGTGCCTGGACAGGTGTTACACAAGTGTCGCTTTAGAGCGTCCAAGTTTTTTCATCCTGTGCTCCCTCTGTGTGTGGGCAGGATGAGCTCTGCAACTTTCCCCTTGTATCGTGGATCAAGAAGGGTTGCCAACCAGTAATGATCCCTCTCCTTGATAGCACAAATCCTGGGGTCCTTTATCAGGCTTTGCAGGATAAGGGAGCTCATGCAGCTTAGGTTGGAGGTGGCATTAGCTTCCGAGTCTTCCTGGTCAATGAGGAGGATGACCCCATCGTGCACTTCCTCCTCCCAGCCATGTACTAGTCCTTGTGTTTCTGGGCACACAAAACCCTCCCTTGAGGAATCCCCACCTTCAATGCCCCCACTACTTAAATATTCCTCCTCATCCTCCTCCTGTCTGATCTGAGGAGGACCCGCTGGAATGCTGTCTGCGAAAGACTGGGGCCTTCAGAGCTAGGGAAGGCCTCCTCTTCCTCCCGCTGCTCTGCCTCTAGAGCCACATCTATAATTCCCCACAGAGTGTGCTCCAGCAGGAACATAGAACCATAGAAATAATGTCGGCAGATAAGAACCTTTTGGCCCATCTAGTCTGCCCAATTACATGGATACTTTACCCTTTACCTGGATTTATCTTTTGTTTAGGATAGCCTTATGCCTATCCCATGTCTGCTTAAATTCATTACTGTTTTGGCCTCAACCACTTCAACTGGAAGGCTGTTCCATGTATCCACCACCCTCTCAGTAAAATAATGCTTCCTGATGTTACTTTTAAACCTTTGCCCCTCTAATCTAAGACTATGTCCTCTTGTTTTGCTACTTTGTTTCCTTTTAAATATACTCCCTTCCTCTACCTTGTGGATTCCCTTTACGTATTTAAATGTTTCTATCATATCTCCTCTGTCTCTCGTCTTTTTTCCAAGCTGTACATGTTAAGATCATTAAGCCTTTCCTGGTAACTTTTCTCCTTCAAGCCGTACACCATTTTAGTAGCCCTTCTCTGAACTCTCTCTAAGATGTCTATATCCTTCTGGAGATACGGTCTCCAGTACTGCACACAGTACTCCAAGTGAGGTCTCACCAGTGCTCTGTACAGTGGCATGAGCACTTCCCTTTTCCTACTGCTAATACCTCTCCCTACACAACCAAGCATTCTGCTAGCATTTCCTGCTGCTCTATTACATTGACTACTTACCCTTAGATCCTCTGAAATAATAACCCCTAAATCCCTTTCCTCAGATGTTGAGGTTAGGACTGTATCAAATATTCTATATTCAGCCCTTGGGTTTTTACGTCCCAGGTGCATTATCTTGCACTTATCCACATTAAAACTCAATTGCCACAACTCCGACCATTTTTTTATATTACCTAAATCATTTGTCATTTGGCTGATCCCTCCAGGAACCCTGTTGCAAATCTTTGTGTCATCAGCAAAAAGACATACTTTTCCATTAATACCTTCTGCAATATCACTAATAAAAATATTAAAGAGAATGGGTCCAAGTACTGACCCCTGAGGTACCCCATTGGTAACGAGACCTTGCGCCGAATAAACTCCATTTACCACAACCCTCTGTTGCCTAACACTAAAGGAATGAACACTAAAGGAATTGTGTCACTGATACATGCATTGTCCCTGCTCACCATCCTCGTTGCCTCCTCAAATGGTGACAGTACAGTGCATGCATCCTTGATCATCAGTCACTGCGGGGGGGGGGAACCAAGTTGACCTGAACCTGTCCTTGTGCCATACTCACACAGGTACTCGTTGATGGCCCTCTGCTGCTTGTGCAGACGCTGCAGCATTGCTAATGTCGAGTTCCACCTGGTGGGCATGTCACAGATCAGACGGTTTGTGGGAAGATGGAATTCTCTTTGAATTTCTGCCAGGCGAAAACTTGCTGGGAATGACCTTCTGAAGTGGCTGCAGACTTTTCTGGCTTGGCTGAGAAGCTCTGCCAGCCCTGGGTACCTGGTTAGGAAACGCTGTACCACCAGATTTAGGACGTGTGCTAGGCATGGTACATGCGTCAACTTACCCTGGCGTAGGGCAGAGAGAAGGTTGCTACCACTATCACAGAAGACCATTCCCAGCTGAAGCTGGCGTGGTGTTAACCATCTCTGCACCTGCCCCTGCAGAGCTGACAGAATTTCTGGCCCGGTGTTGCTCCTGTCCCCTAAACAAACCAGCTCAAGCACAGTATGGCATCTTTTTGCTTGAGCCATTGCGTAGCCCCTGTCAGGCGTCAGAGACACTTCGCCAGAGACACAGAGGAGGAGGAAGAGGGAGAGGTGGTGGTGGAGCAGACAGACCTCATACAAGCAGCTTTCTGGAGGCGTGGTGGATGAACAAGCTCCAGCACAGAGCCCCGCCTTGGATCCCCCCAGCTGCAATCAGAGTTACCCAGTGTGCCGTGAAGGAAATGTAACGACCCTGTCCATACTTGCTGGACCACGTGTCTAAAGTCACATGCACCTTGCTGCTGACTGCCTTTCCCATTGACTCGATAACTTTGTCTTCCATGTGCTGGTATAGTGCTGGAATGGCCTTCTGTGAAAATTAATGGTGTTTTGGAACATGCCACTGTGGTAGAGCACATTCAGCAAATTCACGGAAGGGAGCACCGGCTGGAAAGGCAGCAGCTGCAATGCGAGTAATTTTGCTAAGCTGGCATTTAGACGCTGTGCTTGGGGATGGTTGGGACTATATATTTTCTTTCGCTGCAGCAGCTGGGGCAACGTAATCTGACTGCGTAAATCTTCAGCTGATGGGATGCTGTCACATTTTGAGGAAGGACCTGGTACATCCATTACTGTAGCATCATCCCTGTCAGTGGAGGTTGTAGCGGGCAATGACCTGGCAGGGCATACAGTGGGGGTAGAGACAGATGAGGAGGAGGACCTACGCAAAGTTTTGCGCCAAAGGGATACGTGGCAGGAGGTTATATGTCACCTCAAGCACGTGGTACCCAAGCGTCCGGTGTCTTTCCCACGCTTGAGCCTCATCTGACATAGATTACAAATAGCAACGGTGGGGTCTGCTGCACATTTCTTAAAGAACTCCCAGACAGCAGAGTTCCTGGATGTGTGCTTTGAGACAACAGCGCTCTGCACCTGAGCAGCTCTGACATCTGATGCCTTGGACTGGCTAGTGCTACGGTTGGTCATAGAGGATGTTGTGCCTCGTGTTTGTTGTGCCGCCTCCTCCTCACTTGACTCCTCTGTTCTATCAGGCACCCAGGTGGAGTCAGTGACCTCATCATCATTGTCATCACCCCCTATCTCCTCGTCACTGGAGTCAACTTGGCTGTATGCTGCAGCTGCTGGGGCAACATGAGTGCCAGTTATTTGTGTGTCATCACTGGCACCCCCTTCCTCTAGGTTGATTATACTCCCTTCCTCAACCTCAGAGATTGAATCAGAGCACTGTACTTGCTGCGCATCCTCAAGCAGCATGTCACTATCTTTGTAGTCAAACAATTCAGCTGACTCCTCCGTGTGTGATAGTGAGGCTACGGCAGGAGTAGCTGTGGACATGAAGGCTGCATTAGATGCTTTGGCAGCTGAGGTGGACTGTAAAGCACTAGAAACCTGGCTGGCAGAGGACTCGGAGGATGAGGATGACCTGGTTAGCCAATCCACCAAATCCTCTGTATGTTGCTGCTGCTTAAAATGGCCAGCACCAGTTAGAAAGGACAGGCGTGCCCCTGCAGAGGATGCACCACGTCCACCACGACCAGAGGCACAGCCTCCCGACACAGATGCTGCTTGCCCTCTTATCGGTGTCTGGGAGCGTCTGCCTGTCCTTTTTGGTCTTTCTGACATGGTGAGTGATATATAGATTAAATATATACAGAACTCTGATTGAACTCTGTATATAGATTAAAGATTTCCAGAACTCTGGTATAACTCAGTGAGACCCCCTGATAGCTGGCAGTGACAAGACACAAATTACAATTCGCCGAAATCTGCTGGAAGTATGTGGGACCCCCTGATAGCTGGCAGTGAGAAGACACAGATTACAAGTCTCAGAAACCTCCTATAAATCAGTGAGACCCCCTGATGGGTGGCAGTGACAAGACACAGAACAATTCCCAGATATTTTGGAGAAATTACTGACCCCCCCCCAAAATACTTGGTGGCAGCCAGTGAGAACACACAGATTACCTCAATTCCCAAATATTTTGTAGAAATTACTGACCCCCAAAATACTGGGTGTCATTGAGAACACACAGATTAGAACAATTCCCAGATATTTCGTAGAAATTAGACCCCCCCCCCCAGTAGCTGGTGGCAGACTGGCAGTGAGAACACACTAACACAACAACAATCTCCTCTAAAATGCGTGCTGAAGCGCTGTGTGGAAACCTTATATAGTGTGCTGCGGGACTTAGCTCTGTGAGCCCATGATTGGGCAAAATTTGCCCATAGTCTTGAACCTGTCTTGCACCTGACCTGATCAGGATGTGACCTGACCTGACCTGACCTGATGTGGTCAGGTGCAAGGCTGTAGCCAATTACAAGCTTCAGGCCAGTGGAAAAGTGCATTGTGGTCCATTGTAGGTGAACACGCGGCGAACATGCGTAAATGTTCGTAGTTTGCGAACAGGCTATGTTCAATGCGAAGTCCGAACTGAACAGCTCATTCCTAATGTCTTCTCCAAATAACTGACCCTCAGCGTTGGGACCAGGCTCATTATTATTATTTATATAGCGCCAACAGTTCATTATGCGCTAAGGTCGCCACTTTAGGGTGGATCCTGAGGAGAATTGAGCGTCTCCTTTTCGCTTGATAAAGTTGTGTTATGTTACCAAAAACACAGACTAATCTCTGTACTCGGCCCCTGTGTTCAAACAGGACTGGTTTTCATTAGTGAGGAGAAACCTCAATCGAATCCATAAATTTTACCAATGTACCTACAAAATCAAACAATTTATCATGACACCCCTTAAGGTGCCTCTACTCCCCTTTTTCGGGACCAATTTGACTGGTTAAGGATGTGAATAATTTCCGGATCTAACTCGGGGTTACATTAAGCTTATGTGACAAAGTTGGGGCTGGACACTCAGCCCTCAAATTACTTCTGGTTTGTTTATCCATTGACATACGGATATGCTGTTCTATATAACCAGCCACATGCTCTATGTGTGTCCATTCCACTGACCGGGGATGTTTTAATTGCTCTGGTACAAACATTGAATTTCTTACAGCATCTACCGGATCAATAAGCGGTTTTTAGAATCAGTGGAATCAGGTGAGGAAACTGAATCTGATGCCTCAGGAGAGGAGACCGGATCATACTCCGGGTCAGAGGAATTCACCTCAGAATCTGACATTGCTTCCTCTCTAGAATGTTCTGAGGAGCTGCCGGTATCTTTGCGCCTCTAGCGCGCTTCCTCTTTCTTTGTCAGCCGGAGTTAACTGGCTCCTTTTTTCGTCACAGTGATGTGCTGTGGGAATTCATTACAAGTACGGGTAGACGTAGGTTTTATGAGGGATATTTTTTGGGAGTTGCTCTTCTCCCTCATTGAAGTCTCAGGGACCTCATTATCCTGTCAGGAATCACTAGATAAAAATCTATCTGAAGTTGGGGAAATTATAGAGGACCTTCTGGCTGAGTGATTTTCCAGCACTCTCACCATAGTATGTTGTAAATTAAATGAACGCTGACAGAGCCGCAATAAGGGTGTCTGCCGGGTTACTCACATGGGGCGTGGGTATAAGGGCACCTGGGGTAACTGGCAGGGTCGGATTAGCCATATTCCGCTATATTTTTCAGGAAGAAAAACTTGTCGTTTAAAACCACTGCTTAGTCCGTCTGAGGTAACTAGCCGCGGCGTACTGCGCATGCGGAGCCGCCGCAAACTTTACCTCAGAGACTTATGGCGCGAAGCTGCACCTCTCTGTGACTGAGCTGCGGGGAAAGCGCTGAAACACTTTAGTAACCGCCGGAGAGACAGAATAGTTTAATAAAATGCAGTTCTGCAAATAAAATAAAATAGAATAAAATGCAGTTCTGCAAAACTACCCAGAAAAATTACCCTTTCCGACAAAAAACAAGTTCTCTCACTCAAATATTCATAATAAAATATAAATGCCGTTACCCCAATAGGATGTGTGTACTGAAAGTGTGTAGTAACACAAGAATACACTATACAGTATACAAATGAAATGTAAATGTGCAACAATACTGCAAACAATTTTAATACGGTGTTGCTGCTAATACTCATCTTATCTTGGTGAGCAGCAAGGAAAAGAGGAGGAGCCAAGGGTTACCAGGACGATTTATGGAGCGGTCTGCCGGACGATTGGGCAGCAGGGAGCTGGACTGCACCATTACCTGCTATTGTTATATGTATTGTTAAACTGTATTTTTCTCTCTAAATACTTTTGCATTTGAGAGATTGTTCTTTGCTGCTATCGGCTTAAGTAAAGGAAAGATAGTATAATACTCGCCTCTGTGTCTTTTGGGATAATTGTGTGTTACGGCTCGTTCACGACACCAATTTGTTGTGAATTCAGCACAATTTTGTGTAACCGCCCTTATAAGGACGTAATAAAAAGGTTCTTTTTTCGATCCATACATTTTCCGAGTTTACGGTACTATTAATCCAATCCAGTACCTTTTCTTCTATCCTGTAAACTATATTTTTTCAGGTATTATAACGGGTTACCCCCAATTGTTTTGTTTACTGGATTCTGCTTTGTTCTCACTGACTCGATTGGTGGGTTTCTTATACACTAAGTTTTTTCCATTTATACATTCTATTTCTTTCTCTGCTAAATCTGTATATTTATGTGTTTTGTGCTTCGTGCTGCACCGGCTCCTGACATGTACCGTGTTAGTATTTCTGCCTCAGTGACCCTCAGCGGATCATTTGCCCGGTATCCCCTCATGTTCTCTACCTGCAATGCCTTTCCCTCACTGCACCTCTAGGTTCCTGAGCCTCCTGTTTCGCCTCATGTCCACTTCCCCCCCCACCATTCGTTTCACCCCCCCCCTTACTTCCCCTCTTTTCTGTCCCCCTGTGCCACCCTTCTCCCATTCTTGATTTTTATTGAAAACCCAGAAGGGAGCAAATTGTCAGATGTATTTTACTTCAATCAAAGCAGCAGAGACATTAAAATAATGTGTTGCCAATCTCCCTCTATAGAGATGGTATAGTCTGCCAATCTCCCTCTATAGAGATGGTATAGTCTGCCAATCTCCCTCTATAGAGATGGTATAGTCTGCCAATCTCCCTCTATAGAGATGGTATAGTCTGCCCATCTCCCTCTATAGAGATGGTATAGTCTGCCAATCCGGGACCAATAGATTGTATGAAAGAGACCTGAAGAAAAGTCCTTTTATTGCAGTAATCAAATCGATTAAAATGATCTGTAAAAGCACATGGCATTCAGCAGCAACTGGGAACTGCGAGGTAACGGACGAAGGTGCCATAATTAATAAAAGAAACCGACTCGAGGAGCTCCATTCCCTAGTGAAAGCTAGCGGTAACGTCCCGATATGTAAGCGTAAGGCTAGGGTCAAACGAACGCATTTTTTCACGGAAGACGCCATAGCGGTCATACGATGCGCAATTTTGGCCGTATTTTTTGACAGAGCTCTAAAAAACAAATGGACGTGATGTTGGCCGGACAGTGCAGCGTCTGACATCTCCTAATCACGCACACACGCTGTTATGCGACGCAGCGCACTCTGTGCGTCCGTACTAGCGGTTCCACGTTCTTGAAAAAATGCGTTCATTTGCCGCTTGCGTTGCGCGGCTGAACTTTCATGCGGCCGAATTTCGTATATTGGACGTCATTTGCTGCTACTACGACCGTAATTTAGTGCGTTAGCCTTAACGTCCGGAAAAGTGACTTCAATGCATTCACCCATATTACATCCCTAACACTAATTAGGTAAAAAAAATTGTGCATCGTGATTGCGCAAGCTTCCTGTACTTTGCGCGCCCTATACTTAACATGGGGAGCACAAAGTCCTAATTTTTTTTTTTTTTTTTTTTTACCAGCACCCAGAAACTGGTTCTCACTGATTCCACCTTTGCAGAATCCGTACCAGCTAACCCCCCCCCCTCCAATAAATCCGATACTTCTCTCATCCCACGGTGAGAATGGTGACCCGATCCGCTGCTTCTGGCTGCCGGGAGTAGAGGGAGTCTGGAGGCAAATAGTACTCAGTCTCCCTCCGCTGCACGATCTCACAGCCCGGCGGCACAACCCTCCCTGGAGACCTAATGGACTCCAGGAGGTGATACTTGCGGCGGCACGGAAGCGCTGCCTCGAGTATCCTGGAGGGTAGCTCTGCGTTCCTGGCCTGGCTGCTGAATTAAAGCCTGCTTGGAATATGGTGCTGAAATGGGGACGCTACACGGAAACCTGCAGGCACACATTACCCCCATTGTCATCCCCATTTTAGCACCAACCATGGAATAGGACCCAAAGCCTTGTAGCTGAAATGAGAGAAACCTTGTTGGTTATTTTCAAAGCACGGGCGTTTACTGTTGTTGCAACCGCTGCATTTCATAAAACGGAAATTGAAACTGGCAGCATGAGAAGCTTTGAGAATGTTTAAAATGCACACTTTTAGGAGAAATATTTCTGCGGTGGATATCAAAGTCTCAAACATCCGGAGACCCATTTACAAAAAATCAAAAAAGACACACCAGTTTGGTAGAAATCATTTGAATAATAAACTTGGACTCCCCTATACACCTGGATGGGGAATCAAAATTATAATAAAGACTTGGAGGCGAGTATTATGCCATTTCCTTCTTTACTGAACTGTCAGCAGCAAAATAACAAATATTTCAATAAAGTATTTTGAAGCAACAAAAAAATTATGTATATAACATAGTCCCATAACCGTTCAGTGGATATCTACCTAATCAGGTGTGTCCAGCAGGTATATAGGTGTGTGGACTGCATCATCAACTCCTCTTTCTTTGGTGCTAGGAACTTGGAGGAAACTTTTATATGGAATTCAGGAAAAAAAACTCCGTGGAACCATGAAGAGAAGGCCATTAAGAACCTGAAATGGTAGAACAAAGGCAGGGACCCATCCGTTGAACAGTCAAAATCAATAGAAAAATCTTAAATACGAAATATTGTCCTAACCAGTAAATTCTAGTTCGGGAGTGAATATGTATCGTATAGAAATATTGCAGGATAATACTCGCATCCATGTCTTTTATTATAATTTTGAGTCCCTGTCAAGGTGTATAGGGGAGTCTGGGAATTATACACAAGACACAGAGTCTTTATATTATGCTCGTTGAAAGCTTAAGACATAAAAGAGTGAGAAACATGGGAGATAAAATTCTCAAAAAATTGACCCATTTGACGCTTTTCATTAAATCTTCGAGTCAGCCCCTTGAGAGAAAGCTGCAGAAGCTGCTAGAGGAATGAGCTCTGAAAACAGATGGATCATGTTGGAGGCTGGTATAGATCCATTTAATCCATCTCAACAAAGTGATTGGATAAATGGCTTCCTAAGAGAAATAATCGGTCGGAAGATGGAAGGCGTTTATCAAGACGTAACCCGTTCATATTCAGAAAGGCAAAGGACTGGACAGAAATGATGTCTCTGAGGAAAGGCCAGTTAGACAACTTGTGTAACAGCTGTTTTAGTGTGTCTAGATATAAAAAAGGAAACTCCGAGGGATAAAGGATCGACCCGATAAGCCTAATGCTCTAACATCAGATACTCCCTTACAAGAAATGAGACCTAGAAGCCTGGCCAATATAGCTGAAAGCTGCTTGATGGAAAGCGATGAGTTATCAATAACATTTAGAACAGTCACATTCCAAGTTACAAGTATTTATAAAGCGCTATCCGGATCTGTAGCGCTGTACAATGGGTGAGCTAGAATGACAGATATACATACAAGTTAAACACACAGAACAGTAGGAGAGAGGACCCTGCTCCAGAGCTTACAATCTAAGAGGAGAGGGCTGACACACTAGGTGAGGGTAAATAGAGAACCTGAAGTAGCTCGGTGCATGTGGACTGAATGGGAAGTTGGCGCAAGAAATGTACAGTGGGGGAATCATGGAAGGTGGGAGTTGGGTGCAGGTCCGAGGAGCTTATAGCATCAGATCATTGGTCGAGTGAAGTAGTCGGGACGGGATGTACCTGGTAATAAGGGAGGAGATGTGGGCAGCAGCACGGTTATGGAGAGCTTTGTATGTGATCAATATAATGAATTGGATTCATTATAGCCAGTGTTGAGTTTGACAAAGGGGTGAGATTCGTGATGTTGAGGTGTGTCACATCTTGGGCCCCCGCAGCGCCCTAGGGGCCTGGGCACCCGGTGGCATCGCTGGCTGGTCGGGTGCAAGGAGCTCGAGCTGGCAGATCAGTGTCTCAGGGGGCGGGGCTTGGCATAGTGACACGGAGCCGTCAGCCTTAAATGCAGGACGCGAGGTTCTGCTCATTGCCCTGACGTGGAGTCATTCCCGCATCGCCAGCTGATCTCGTTACTATCTCAGTGTATTCTGCTAAGTTGCCAATTCTGCTCGTATGAGGACCCTGCTTGTGTTTTGATCCGGACTGCCTGTTGACTCTTCTTACGCTCTTGCCCTTATTTGTTTTTATGTTGTATTCTGCCTATACCAAGTGTATGTACCGATCATACCGCATGGTCTCCGATTGTGGGTCTGCCATGCAGGTTGCTGAATCTATCAGCCTCTCATGTCAGCTGTCTGTTATTAAGCCTATATACAGATCATACCACATGGTCTCTGCTTGTGGGTCTGCCCTGCAGGTTGCTGAATATATCAACCCCTCATGTCAACTGTTTGGTACTATCACGCATTGCGGGCCTGCCCTGCAGCTTGCTGAATTCCTCGTACGTGCATTATATGTTGCTGAGAAAAACTGTATGGGAGTCAACTTTGTTGCCAATTTGGCTTGTACGACTACCCTCTCTGGTACCAACTCGGAACGTACTATTGACTATGCCTTTTCTGTACCAAGTTATGTGTCTTTCTTACTATACTATCTCTACCTATCTACCTACTATCTTCTATATGATAGAAACATTTAAATACGTAAAGGGAATCCACAAGGTAGAGGAAGGGAGTATATTTAAAAGGAAACAAAGTAGCAAAACAAGAGGACATAGTCTTAGATTAGAGGGGCAAAGGTTTAAAAGTAACATCAGGAAGCATTATTTTACTGAGAGGGTGGTAGAAAAAATACATGGAACAGTCTTCCAGTTGAAGTGGTAGAGGCCAAAACAGTAATTGAATTTAAGCAGGCATGGGATAGGCATAAGGCTATCCTAAACAAAAGATAAATCCAGGTAAAGTATCCATGTAATTGGGCAGACTAGATGGGCCGAAAGGTTCTTATCTGCCGACCTTTTTCTATGTTTCTATGTTTCTACCTGTGTATAGTTAATTTGCCTTCACTCAGCAGACACTTGGTCACAAAATCACTTGCTGCTGAGTGGTATCTAGTGTTATACATCACCTCCCTGGCTGGGAGTGCTAGGTGTGGCAGTTGTAACTGCTATCAAGTCAAGTATCAGGTTAATCTGTCCATAAAGATCCAAACCACGCTGATCTTAGGTGAGCGCCTTCGCGAACGGGACATTACGTCAGGGCCTAACATGGATCAGACAGATTTAACGTACTCATGTCGAGACTTGGTGATATTATTACTAAACAGGAGGAGCAGGACCATCACATGGACCAGTTTTCTCAGGCTTTGGGTTTACTTATGAATCAGTCCAGCAAAGCCTCGCCAACTCCTCCTGCGATTTAACGTGGCCTCTCAAGCAGTAACTGTTACCTCAGCAGCAATCAAGGAAGAATCCCAGCTCAAAGTCGTGTCTATAAATGCTCGCAGTTTAGTCAATAAAATCAATGAACTGGAGGCAATGATGGCAGCTAAAAAAGTAGATTTAGTGGCGGTTACTGAGACATGGTTCAGTGAGAAAAATAACTGGGACATAACAATACCGGGGTACTCTTTATATAGAAAAGACAGAGAAGGTAGGGAAGGAGGAGTGGCCCTGTATGTGAAAAACAACATAAAAACGAACCAAATAAAAGTGAGCGAGGTGAACATAGTCAGTTTGGGTTACGCTAACATTTGGCAATCATACAGTAGCTCGTGTAGGTGTGATCTATAGACCCCCTGGACAAGTAGAAGAGCTAATCTGCTGCTTGAGGAAATAGCCAAAATGGCAATGAAGGGGGAAGTTATTATCATGGGGGACTTTAATCTTCCTGATGTGAACTGGAAAACCGAAACAGCTGGGTGCACCAGGAGTACAAATATTCTAAACTCCCTACTGGGATTATCTCTAACACAAGTAGTTGAGGAGCCTACCCGTAAAGAGGCCATATTGGATTTAATACTCACAAATGGAGGTTTGGTATCGGACGTTGTTGTAGGTGAAAATTTGGGATCTAGTGATCACTAGTCAGTATGGTTTAATATAAGAACAGGGATGGAGCCGCACCACACAAAAACAAAAGTTTTAGACTTTAAAAAAAACAGATTTTTCTAAAATGAGATTTTGTGTGAAGGAGTCATTATCAGACTGGAGGAGTTTAAAGGGAGTCCAGGAGAAATGGGATTATTTAAAGGAAGCATTATTGAAGGCCACAGGCAATTGCATTCGGCTTGTTAGCAAAAACAAAAAAGGGAAGAAACCACTCTGATACTCTGCAGAAGTGGCCAAAATAGTGAAGAACGAAAAGACAGCATTCAATAATTATAAAAAAACTCAGTGAAGAAGATAGGCAAACCTATAAGATTAGGCAGAAAGAGGCAAAGCAATTTATAAGAGCTTCCAAAGCACACGCAGAAGAGAAAATAGCTCAGTCAGTAAAAAAGGGGGACAAAACATTTTTTAGATACATAAACGAGAAAAGAAAAGTAAAACAAGGATTAGTTAGATTAAAAACAAAGGAAGGAAGGTATGTAGAAGAGGATAAAAGTCTCGCTGACTGCCTCAATGAATATTTTTGTTCAGTCTTTGCAGAAGAAAAGGAAGGAAAGGGACCTCAGTTAGGAGGAAACACTAACGAGACATTTATATATCAGTTTACAGAGGAGGTTGTTCTACAGCAGCTGTCTAAAGTAAAGACAAGTAAGTCAATGGGGCCTGATGGGATCCACCCTAAATTCTTAAAAAAGCTCAGTGATGTAATGGCAAAACCGTTAACAGATTTATTTAACCAATCCTTGTTAACGGGAGTCGTCCCAGAAGACTGGAAATTAGCAAATGTTGTGCCCATTTACAAGAAGGGTAGTGGGGAGGAATCGGGGAACTATAGGCTAGTTAGTCTTACGTCAGTAGTGGGGAAATTAATGGAAACCATGTTAAAGGAAAGGATTGTTGACCACCTAAAAACACATAGATTACAGGATCAGAAACAACATGGGTTTACCTCAGGGAGATCATGCCAAACTAATCTTATTGATTTTTTTTGATTGGGTAACAAAAATAATAGACACAGGTGGTGCAGTAGACCTTGTTTATTTAGATTTCAGTAAGGCTTTTGATACTGTTCCGCATAGAAGGCTTATCAATAAATTGCAACCTTTGAGCTTGGATTCCAATATTGTTGAATGGATTAGGCAGTGGCTGAGTGACAGGCAACAGAGGGTTGTGGTAAATGGAGTTTATTCGGCGCAAGGTTAGGTTACCAGTGGGGTACCTCAGGGGTCAATACTTGGACCCATTCTCTTTAATATTTTTATTAGTGATATTGCAGAAGGTAGAACCTAAAGAAAAAATTGTCATCTGCGCTTACTCCAATTATACCGTGTGAAACTAAACACATTTAGAGGTTTGGTTTCTTATTAATGGCCATTATAAGACTAGCTCGCCCGCCAACGTCACGGCACCTCTAAAAGGGCGAGTCCTAACCAAAATGAAACCACAGGCTGCTACATAGCAAACCTTCTACCTTCAAACAGTTCTACACATGTTGTTGGGCTGGATGCATTTGGTGGTTGCAGCCAACCCTTCGGGGAATAGGCGCGACCCCACCCCTCCTGCACTATATTGCAGAAGGCATTAATGGTAAAGTATGTCTTTTTGCTGATGACACAAAGATTTGCAACAGGGTTGACGTTCCTGGAGGGATCAGCCAAATGACAAATGATTTAGGTAAACTAAAAAAAATGGTCGGAGCTGTGGCAATTGAGTTTTAATGTGGAAAAGTGCAAGATAATGCATCTGGGGCGTAAAAACTTACGGGCTGAATATAGAATATTTGATACATCTGAGGGTTGGGATTTAGGGGTTATTATTTCAGAGGATCTAAGGGTAAGTAGTCCATGTAATAGAGCAGCAGGAAATGCTGGCAGAATGCTTGGTTGTGTAGGGAGAGGTATTAGCAGTAGGAAAAGGGAAGTGCTCATGCCACTGTACAGAGCACTGGTGAGACCTCACTTGGAGTACTGTGTGCAGTACTGGAGACCGTATCTCCAGAAGGATATAGACATCTTAGAGAGAGTTCAGAGAAGGGCTACTAAAATGGTGTACGGCTTGAAGGAGAAAAGTTACCAGGAAAGGCTTAATGATCTTAACATGTACAGCTTGGAAAAAAGACGAGACAGAGGAGATATGATAGAAACATTTAAATACGTAAAGGGAATCCACAAGGTAGAGGAAGGGAGTATATTTAAAAGGAAACAAAGTAGCAAAACATGAGGACATAGTCTTAGATTAGAGGGGCAAAGGTTTAAAAGTAAGATCAGGAAGCATTATTTTACTGAGAGGGTGGTGGATACATGGAACAGTCTTCCAGTAGAAGTGGTAGAGGCCAAAACAGTAATTGAATTTAAGCAAGCATGGGATAGGCATAAGGCTATCCTAAACAAAAGATAAATCCAGGTAAAGTATCCATGTAATTGGGCAGACTAGATGGGCCGAAAGGTTCTTATCTGCCGACATTTTCTATGTTTCTATGTTCAAAACTTGAGTAATTTTAGTAATGAGAAAACCAAAAGGTATCTATTATACGCGCGGAGCGAGGAAACGCTTATATATGACGATAGAAAATCTAAATCTATATGAATATATACCTGTACCAAGGGGAAAATTAACCATAAAAAGGAAACTATAGATACAATGAATAACTTCTCCCCGGCTGATTTTCTACGTTTTGCCGCTGACAAACAAATGATCAGTTTATAATTTAATGGTTTATTGTAACGGTGAGTAAAACAACAAAAACATCCAGGAAAAACACTTTTCAAAAAAAGTTATACATTGATTTGCATTTTAATGAGATAATAAGTATTTGATCCTGGATCAATCAGCGAGATTTCTGTCTCCCAGGTGTCTTTTTATACAGGTAACGAGCGGAGATTAGGAGCGCTCTCTCAAAGGGACAGCTCCTAATCTCAGCGTGTTACCTGTATAACCGAAGTAATCACATCCCAAACTCTCCACCATGGCCAAGACCAAGTATGTCATGGACAAGATTGTAGACCTGGAATGGGCTACAAGACCATCACCAAACAGTTGGTGCAATTATTTGCAAACAGAGTTACAAGTATTTATAAAGCGCCAACAAATTCCTTAGCGCTGTACAATGGGAGAGACAGAATAACAAATATACATGCACATTACACACACGGAACAGAAGGAGAGAGGACCCTGCTCGAGAGCTTACAATCGAAAGAGGAGAGGGGTGACTCATTAGGTGAGGGTGAATAGGGTAAGTGAAGTGGCGGGTTGCAGGAGGGCTGAAACACAAAATAACTCTCAATCTCCCGCTTTCTGGGGCTCCATGCAAGATCTCACCTTGTGCAGTTTCAATGATCATGAGAACGTTGAGGACCAGTCTTGAATGCTAGTGTCCGGAACCAAGACCTGGGACACCAAAGGGTCACAGGAAGACCCGGGCACGCACTGAATCTGCCGTGGCCCAAGCCCTGCCAACACTTTCCTGTTTTGGGACCCATGGACTGCTGATTTGAACTTGCTATTTAAGGGTGTTGCCTCGGCTTTCCCATACCTCGTGTACTTTATTATTATTATTATTATTCTTTATTTATAAAGCGCCAGCATATTCCGCAGCGCTGTACAATAAGCACAGTATAGACAGGGTTACAATACATTGAACAACATTTGACAAACAGTACAGGAGGAGATGAGGGCCCTATTCCCGTAGGAACTCACAATCTGGGAGGGTTGGGGTTGGAAACAGGAGGAGAGGACTGTAAGGTGAGAGTGATTGATGGTTGCGTCAGTGAGTTGGGTGGTAGGCTTCCCTAAATAGGAATGTTTTCAGGGAGCGTTTGAAGGAAGAGAAGTTAGGGGAAAGTCTGACAGTACGAGGGAGAGCGTTCCAGAGAGTGGGGGCTGCGCGTGAGAAATCCTGCAGTCTATCATGGAAGAGGTGATGCGGGGAGAAGCTAGGCGCAGGTCACTGTTTGACCTTAGGAGCGGGCTGGGGTGTATTTGGTGATTAGTGAGGACAGGTAGTGGGGAGCTGAGTTAGTGAGGGTTTTGTAGGTAAGGATAAGGATTTTGAACTTAATTCTGCAGTGGATGGGGAGCCAGTGAAGGGACTCGCAGAGGGGAGCGGCAGAGACAGAGCGGCGGGTGAGGTGAATTAGCCTGGCGGAGGCGTTCAGGATGGATTGTAGGGGGAGAGGTGGGACAGAGGGAGGCCAGATAAGAGATTATTGCAATAGTCGAGTCGGGAGATTACCAGGGCGTGTATGAGTTGTTTTGTGGCGACAGCGGTAAGAAATGGCCGAATTCTGTAAATATTACGCAGTTGATATCGGCAGGAGGAGGAAAGAGACTTGATGTGGGGGATGAAGGAAAGAGCAGAGTCAAGTGTAACTCCAAGACAGCGAACTTGGTTTGATGGGGAGATGGTGATACCCTTCCACCGTGATCGAGAAGTCAGGAGGTGGGGCGGCATTAGAGGGAGGAATAAGTAGGAGCTCAGTCTTTGACATGTTGATCTTTAGGTGGTGGGAGGCCATCCAGGAGGAGATGCCAGATAAACAGTCACTGACTTTGGAAAGGACAGGGGGAGAGAGATCAGGGGTAGAGAGGTAGATCTGAGTGTCATCAGCGTAGAGGTGGTAATTAAAGCCAAAGCTGTTGATGATTTTGCCCAGGGAGGAGGTGTAGATGGAAAAGAGCAGAGGACCAAGGACAGAGCCTTGAGGTACACCAACAGATAGAGGCAATGAGGAGGAGGAGTTACCAGCAAAGGACACACAGAAGGACCTGTTGGATAAATAGGAGTCAATCCAAGCAAGTGCAGTGTCACCGAGACCCAGAGAGTTGAGGGTCTGTAGAAGGAGGGGGTGGTCAACAGTGTCAAAAGCAGCCGAGAGGTCAAGCAGGATGAGAATAGAATAGTGGCCATGTTTTTTAGCAGTTAGGAGGTCGTTGGTGACTTTGGTGAGGGCAGTTTCAGTTGAGTGTAGCGGACGGAAGCCAGATTGCAGGGGGTCAAGTAGTGAATTGGAGGACAGGAAGAGGGAGAGGCGGTTGAAGACTAGTTTTTCTAAGAGCTTAGAGGTAAAGGGAAGCAGGGATACAGGACGGTAGTTGGATGGAGAGTTGGGATCTAGGGATGGTTTCTTTAGTAAAGGGGTAACTAGCGCGTGTTTGAAGGCAGATGGAAAGGAGCCAGTGGAGAGAGATAGGTTGAAGATGTGTGTGAGAGCAGGGGTGAGGGAGGAGGAGAGGGGAGGAATTAGATGTGAGGGAATGGGGTCGAGCGGGCACGTGGTGAGATGTGAGGAGGACAATAAGGAATTGACTTCCTCCTCAGTGGTTGGGAGGAAGCGGCAGAGGGTGGCAGATGTTACCTGTGGGAGTGGAGGTGGCAGATAACTATCTTGTGTTGGGATGTTGCTTCTGATAGTTAAAGTTTTACTGAGGAAGTAGTCTGCCAGCTCTGAGCGCTGAAGGCAGCTGAGGGGGGAGGTGCAGGTGGGTAGAGGAGGGTGTTGAAGGTGGACCAGAGCCGTTTAGGGTTGGAGGACAGCGTAGATATAAGAGATGAGAAGAAGGATTGTTTGGCCAAGTGGAGGGCAGAGGTGTATGACCGGAGAATAAACTTGAAGTGAACAAAATCAGCTTCAGAGCGGGATTTCCTCCCACGCTCTGCGGTGCGGGAGCATCTTGCAGGTAGCGAGTCTGGAGGGTGTGCCAGGGCTGAAGCTGGCGGCGTGGGGCCTTACAGAGTCGAAGAGGAGCAAGAGTGTCTAGAGCAGAGATAAGCGTAGTGTTGTAGTGATTAGTGGCAGCATCAGGGCAGGTAAAGGATGAGGTATGAGGGAGGTGGTGAAGTAGGTTGGAGAATTGATGGGGGTCCACAGCCTGTAGATTTCTGCGAGTGTGTGTGCGGGGTGGGGAGCAGGGTGTTTAGGAAGTCCAGATAGGTTGAAAGAGAGAAGGTGGTGGTCAGAGATGGGGAAAGGGCGACAGTTGAACTCAGAAATGGAGCAGAGGTTGGAAAAGACAAGGTCAATAGCGTGACCATCGCGGTGGGTAGGGAGGAGGGAGGATTGTGTGAGTCCAAGGGGGTCGTGAGTGAAAGAAGTTTGGAGGCAGCAGGGGCGGAAGGATCGTCAATGGGAATGTTGAAGTCCCCGAGAACTAGGCATGGAAGATTAGAAGACAGAAAGTGAGAGAGCCAGGTAGCAAAGTGGTCAAAGAACTGGGAGGTTGGTCCGGTGGGCGGTAGATGACTGCCACCCTGAGAGCCAGAGGAGAGAACAGGCGGATGCAGTGTGTCGCTCGAAGGAGGAGAAGGAGAGGGATGGGGGTGGAGGGAGATGCTGGTAGGTGCAGGTGGGAGAGAGCAGGATTCCGACCCCGCCACCATTTCTCTCACCCGGTCTGGGGGTATGACTCAAGTGTAGACCGCCATGTGAGAGAGCAGCAACGGAGGCCGTGTCAGAGGGAGTTAACCAGGTTTCAGTTAAAGCTAGGAGGTTGAAGGAGTTTGAAAGGAAGAGGTCATGGATTGCTGTGAGTTTGTTGCACACAGAGCGAGCGTTCCAGAGGGCGCAGGAGAAAGCGGACAGGCGCTGAGGGATTATGGGGATGAGGTTGCTGGGCTTGCAGGGAGGTGATTTATGTGCGATGGAGATAGGATGAGAGGGAAGTATTGGATGTGTTGTGGGGGCAGGGTTAGGGGATATGTCACCTGCATAGAGTAACAGCAGGAGGGTGAGAAAGAGAAGGTGGGAATGGGATTTGTGGGAGTGATTGGCAGCGCGAGAGTTAGAGGGAGACCATGTTCTGAGGAAACAAAGGAGCTCATGCGAGGCCATCATGTGGGACGAGAGGAGGGAGGGAGAGATGCAGATAGTGTAGGGGTCGGTGGTAGAGGGGCAGGAGTTCCATTTAAGGAGAAAAGTAGAAGTAAAGAGTAGAAGCGTGAGAGAAAGCATGATATAGACGTGCGTTTACCCAGAGTAAAAGTGGGCCTTGCAGTTCCTTCCTCCAGTCCCGCAACTCCAGGAAACAACTCTGTATGTCCACTTAAAAATGCCACTTGCAAATGACACTCAGAGCCTGGCTCAAAGAGCCTGGGATAGTAGTGATATAGGGCGGGCTGATTGCATTCAGGCAGTTAGAAGGTAAACACCTGAAGCTGGATGGGCTGTGTCAATAGGATAGGAGATTCACATGCTAATTAGCAAAGCAAATGGTGGAGAAAAACAAAAATAAATATAAATAAAAAATAGAAAATACCAATATTCAGGCGATCAGATGATCAGATGAGATGTGGGTGTCTGAATAATGGGTGATAATGTCTTACCAGCAAAAGTATGCAGGCGATCAGATGAGATGTGGGTGACTGTGGATGATGGGTGATAATGTCCTACCTGTGGAGAGAGGAGACACAGGACTTAGGGATCGTGATGGCGTAGGGGATCTTGGATGAAGCTCCAGGAAACAACTCTGTATGTCCACTTAAAAATGCCACTTGCAAATGACACTCAGAGCCTGGCTCAAAGAGCCTGGGATAGTAGTGATATAGGGCGGGCTGATTGCATTCAGGCAGTTAGAAGGTAAACACCTGAAGCTGGATGGGCTGTGTCAATAGGATAGGAGATTCACATGCTAATTAGCAAAGCAAATGGTGGAGAAAAACAAAAATAAATATAAATAAAAAATAGAAAATACCAATATGCAGGCGATCAGATGATCAGATGAGATGTGGGTGTCTGAATAATGGGTGATAATGTCTTACCAGCAAAAGTATGCAGGCGATCAGATGAGATGTGGGTGACTGTGGATGATGGGTGATAATGTCCTACCTGTGGAGAGAGGAGACACAGGACTTAGGGATCGTGATGGCGTAGGGGATCTTGGATGAAGCTCCAGGAAACAACTCTGTATGTCCACTTAAAAATGCCACTTGCAAATGACACTCAGAGCCTGGCTCAAAGAGCCTGGGATAGTAGTGATATAGGGCGGGCTGATTGCATTCAGGCAGTTAGAAGGTAAACACCTGAAGCTGGATGGGCTGTGTCTTGCACATTGTTAGAGATTATTGACTTCTTTAATAGGTCAGGGATATATTAATTATGACGTATATTTTTCTTATTGTAGATGTATATAGATATATATATATTATTGACAGTGCCTCCAATACCAGTGGTATAAATTGGTATTTAACCCCGAAGATAGGGATTAATAACCAATCAATGAATATACGTCTTAACAAATATATGGCGCGTTATCCCGAGTTCTTTTGATGCTATCTAGATATTTTTAAACACAATAAAATCAATAAAGATGATATGAGACTGCGTAACGGTAAAACAATTCAAACCAAAATTTATTCACACGTCAAGTTTCATACAATCATATGTTATCAACGGATTAGCAAGATACAATTTCACAAATGATTATAGATCGTGATCCGTAGCGATACTGCGACACGCAATAATCTAATGGACAAATATTTTAGGTTTATAGACCGCACCACAGATATACACGCCTCAGCTCTTAAACACCAAGCTCTATTCTATTCACTTAAACCTTTCCCATTATAAACCAATCCTCCACCTGGCTAAAATAAACACTCAGTTACTGGGCATCACCTGCAGCACAATTTATTATTGTGGGGGCCTATTCACTAAATGCAACGTCCTTCAGGGAGATACATAACACACTCGATAGGTAGACTATCTCTTCCACAGATCAATCACAGCACTTCATTCAATCGAAAGGGCTGCAAGATGGATATGGAAGGAGTTATGCTGGTTTTACAAATGGGACTGACGGCACTTGACATATAAAAGCTATTTCACGGTCCCAGCGTATCTCACTATAGGTATATAATTGATCTTTAGATGTCCACAACCAGTATTCTTGGAATATAAATAATTTCACTCAATTATGGCTCAAGTATTTAGCCGGCAATAGTTTCTTCCTTAGCAATCCTCTGCAGGGGACTGGAAGGTTGAATTACTATTCTACCGAGGAAGCTCAAACAGCAAAATAATTCATTTATATTCCTTTAGTTTGTGATGGACATCTAAAGTAAGGACTCTGCAATTAGAAAATAGATATCAAGTTATTCAGGCATACTTTACCATCTGGTTAGTGAAGATAGAGTGGTGGAAGATTAGGGTGTGGTCGCGTCTTTAAAGGGGGCGACTGATGATATTTGCCCTTTCTCCCCTCCAAGCGTCCCTCAGGTCTCTCCCCAAGCTTTTCTCAGTGTGTGTTGATCCTTCTGCTCTGGAGTGTCCCCTCTATATAGTGGTCTTCCGCCCAGTTTTAGATCTAGCCCATCACTGTGTGGCCTCATTTGATTGGAGGATATATATATTCATCAACTCCAGGGGTCTGTCCAGGTGTTGTATTACCTGGCCAGCAGATGGCGCTCTCAGATCATCCATCAACCTTCTGCTGGAAATTAATTTATGTGTTTGGCCAATCTTTTACTGGTTTGGGGTCTTTTATTCCTATATCCCGGGACTCCATAGATTTTGTTAACAAATCAAAATTTACTTCTATTGTGGCATCGCCGGCATACTTCGCCACGGCGTGTGTGCATCTCATCCCCCTTTACTTATATCCACAGGGATGTGTATGTGAGGGGACATACATTCATTCATTCGTGGTATCGTCTTTAACATTCACACTTTACCCGACTTAATCGGCTTCATGCGGGTTAGTACACCAGACATTTGTAATAATCAACTGAATGTGGTAGGGCCTCTGTTTTTATAAGATGCCAAGGTTATCTATTCTAACTGACCACATAAATTAAATATTCAAATACCATATAGTGTTAGATCATATCGCCGAATAGCATAGCATTACAAGCTGGTTTATCCAAGCCATTTAACCTTCTTTGGTTTTTTTTTTCCTTTATTGGGCAACCCATTGTTCCATGTTTACGTGGTTTTCAGAGTTTCGATCTGACAAAATAAACACAATACTGAGATTTCTATCTTAGTTGTCATTGTGTTCCCTTACTTTTAAACCATTTGATCTAACATCTGTTTGTTTATTTTTACAACGAGTCAATTAGACCGTCTTTGATCAATGTTAAATGTCCTTTCTTGTATGTGTAACAATGAGTTTAGCTTATCGTCTTTAGAACGCATATTCTTGTCACATATTAACGACGCAGACGAGTTTATCTGTGTGAAGCAATCTCTGGCCCCAAATTTAAACATTCCTGCGTTATAGAAATTTCATATCTGAAAAGGTCTGACAACATGATTTATCCTGCAGTCTATTTCTCTTGTTTTGCCCAAACCCTTGCCTTTGTCGAGTTAACTTGTTATGGGAACCAAGGTCGCGGTTTGTCCCTTGGCCGTCGTATCAATTTTCCTTTGCTAGTTCCTGGATTCTTCTCTCATTGAGCAGCACTGAATTAATATAGGTTCTTAATTTCTCCCAAAAAGCAGACGACACCGACCATATTGGGTTAAGCAGACGGCTTGTTCATTCCAGCAGGCCACCTTTTAATTGGTGCAGAATCAAATAGCAACATTTAAAATCCGATTACCAAACTCAGCCCAACCTGACATTCCGGCACCGCAGTGTGATGTTCAACATTTGGCAAACAAGAACAATATCCATTCACACCACGAACATGTTTAAACATCTATCAGATAAGGGAGTTGGACAAGTCCAAAATAACCCACCAGTAATCCTGTCAGCAGATAGCAACAGATGCACACGTAGACAATAACATTAGTCCTAGCAAATTCCACAAACCGTAACCCTGATAGCTTGAGATGATTTCCAGTCTTTGGAGTGAAAGCAGCAGGGGCATTCATGGCAACATATGGCATAAAATAATATTCCTAAAAATACAGATGAGCAGTTCTGAGCACGGAGATCTTCTTTTTTTTTTTGTGTAAAATATTTTTATAGGCAAAATATAAGGTACATATCACAGAGCCAAAAATGCAGATATCATAGCAGGATAAACAGCACAATGTCTCAGTGTCTACATTTTATGTCAGTTTTGTAACATAGAAATTTACTAAAAATAAAACCACTATAAGAAAAGGTGATCAATATAAAAAATATCAACAGTGGCGTAATACCAGGTTGTTGCTCAGTACAGTCAAAATAGAACCTTATATGGGCTATAACTCTCTTCTAAACATTAACAACGGTCTGTCTGTCTCCTGTGGAACTGAAATCTCCTCCCCTAAGGATGGTTCCGCCATATTAAGTGCCTGAAGGTGGGACGACCATGGACGCCAGATCGCATAGAATATCTCATATTTACCCATGCTATTATAGTGTGCTTCTTCTAGAGTTCTGATCCCCTCCACCCTCAAAACCCAATCTCTTATAGTGGGCGAACAGTCCCTCCTCCAGAACAGTGGAATCAGTGCTCTCGCTGCGGACAATAAAATCGTTAAGAGTGAATTCTGAAAGGTGGACATCGAAAAGGGTAGAACATTTAGTAAGTAAGCTGAGGGAGTAAATTCCACCTCCATTCCCCCTAATAACGATATTCTGTGCTCAATGTCCGACCAGAAGCAGGCAATTTTCGGACAAGTCCACCATATGTGGACATAATCACCTCTGGCCGCCTTACACCTCCAACATAAATCAGGCAGCATCGGGTCCATAGCATGTAAAGCCAATGGTGTGAGGTACCATCTCAAAAACCGTTAACAATTCGATTCACGGATCGTCTGACTCCGAGAAGCAAAATAAGGGAGTTTGAAGGCCTTAGACCATTCCTCAGCAGAGATTTCCACTACCAAATCCTTCCCCCATCTAAGTAACATCGGAGAGTCAATCTTGTAGGCCCCCCTCATTATGTACAAATAGATATTAGAGACAATATGTCCATAACGAGTCTTATCGGTACAGAATGTCTCAAATGGGGCCAATGGAGGTAGGTTCTCCGTCAACCATGTAGTGGAACGTAGAAAGTGACTCAATTGTGCATATTGGAATTTCGTCATAGATTTGGTCGCAACGTCCGGGGTCACTAACCTGTCTAAGGGGAGCAGGCCACCATCCTCAACCACTGCCTCTAGTGGTATATATGGTTTTGGTAGAATCCTATCAAGAAAGTAGGAGCCAATCCCGGTGGGAACAGCGGGTTGTGCGCCAAGGGTGCCAGGCGGGAGGTCAGTGTTGTCAGTTCTAACGTCAGTCCGTGCTTCCTCTATAGACTCAGCAGAGGGCCCAGCAGCGGGTGGGATCGTAGTCCCAACCTCGTCGTCGGTGCCGACTGCCAGGGCAGGGAGGACAAGGGCCATGAGACTCCCACTTGTAATCTATGTTCCCAAAACTTACCCATTGTCCCCTTCGTCAAGCCATACAAAATAGAGAAAACCGCCGCCAAATAATAAGCATGAGGCATGCCCAGACCACCCCTCCCCACCGGTCTGGTTAATTAATTCTAAGAAATCCTCTCCCTCCGCCCACGCCAGACATAGCCGGTGAATGTTTGTCTCAAATCGGAAAAATATGTTTGAGGTACATTAATGGGGAGGGCCTGGAACAGATACAGTAGTCGAGGCAATATATTCATACGAAGGATATTTATCCGTCCCAGCCAAGAAATATGGGGTAAGTTCCAGTCCCGCAGGTCTCCCTTTATTTGTCGAAGGAGAGGAATGTAATTTAAATTAAACTGTCCAGGTCGGAAGATGGACGTATTCCTAAATATTTAAGCCCGTCCGGGGCCCACTGCATTCCATATTTACTACGGATAGTCTCAGTCCTGTCCCATGGGAGGTGGACTCCCATAAACTCACTCTTCATAACATTAATTTTATATCCCGAAAAAGTCGCAAACGCATCCAATTCTGCCATCAAAGCCGACACTGAGGATAGGGGATCTGTCAATGTAAACAACAGGTCGTCTGCAAATGCAGCCACCTTAAAGTCATGTCCCGGGATCGCGACTCCCCGTATCGCTAGATTATCTCTGATCACCTGTAAAAGATGCTCCAAATACAGCAGGAACAAAAGAGGGGATAGGGGACAACCCTGTCGTGTCCCATTATGTATCACGAATGGAGCTGACTGCCTGCCATTAACCTGTACACGTGCCTTCGGGCAATTATAAAGTGCCCGCAACCACGAACACCAGCGATCGCCAAAACCCATACCTTCCAAAACCGCAAAAAGATAAGACCAGTCCACTCTGTCAAATGTTTTTTCAGCATCAACCGATACGACCAACATCGGCACAGCCCCAGAGGAAGCGTGGTGAATAAGGGAGACGGTACGAATGGTAGTATTGCGGGCTTCCCTCCCCGGTACAAAACCCGTCCGATCCCGCCGAATCAACGACGTCAGAAGGGGCTTACGTCGCAGGATTTTCATAAACAATTTCAAATCCACAGTAACGATATGGCTCTATAATTAGCACAGTCTAATGGATCCCTGTCCGGCTTTGGTATCACAGATATAGAGGCGAGAAGTGTTGCAGGAGGAATAGGAGAAGCGTCTGAGACGGAGTTAAAGGCTATAACAAATCTTGGGCCCAGAATATTCCCAAAGGTCCTATAATAGAACACCGTGAACCCGTCAGGGCCAGGACTCTTACCCAAGGGCGTCAATTTCAAAGCCTCAGTAAATTCAGTCAGCGTGATTGGAGTGTCTAGTTGTCGTGTTACGTAACGTGGGAGTGTAGTTTTAAGCGTCCTAGCTAAAAAAGATTTCACAGCGTCCTCTGGGATCCGTTTATCAGTAGTGTGATATAAAGTCTGGTAGCAAGTGTGAAAGGCCGCCGCAGTGTCCTGAGTCGTATGTATCTTAGATCCCGTGCTTGTACAAAGTCTCAGAATAAAAGTGGCATGGTATCGTTTCTTCAGAGCACACGCAAGTAGCCTCCTACACTTATTCCCCTGTGTATAGTAGGCGTATTTCGTCAGTGTAAGGGTCCGTGCTTCCTGAGCATTCATTAACTTTGCTAAGTCCGCCCGCAATAACACCAATCTACGAAAGGACTCAGGAACTAGATAGAAACATAGAAAAATGTCGGCAGATAAGAACCTTTCGGCCCATCTAGTCTGCCCAATTACATGGATACTTTACCTGGATTTATCTTTTGTTTAGGATAGCCTTATGCCTATCCCATGCTTGCTTAAATTCAATTACTGTTTTGGCCTCTACCACTTCTACTGGAAGACTGTTCCATGTATCCACCACCCTCTCAGTAAAGTAATGCTTCCTGATGTTACTTTTAAACCTTTGCCCCTCTAATCTAAGACTATGTCCTCTTGTTTTGCTATTTTGTTTCCTTTTAAATATACTCCCTTCCTCTACCATGTGGATTCCCTTTACGTATTTAAATGTTTCTATCATATCTCCTCTGTCTCGTCTTTTTTTCCAAGCTGTACATGTTAAGATCATTAAGCCTTTCCTGGTAACTTTTCTCCTTCAAGCCGTACACCATTTTAGTAGCCCTTCTCTGAACTCTCTCTAAGATGTCTATATCCTTCTGGAGATACGGTCTCCAGTACTGCACACAGTACTCCAAGTGAGGTCTCACCAGTGCTCTGTACAGTGGCATGAGCACTTCCCTTTTCCTACTGCTAATACCTCTCCCTACACAACCAAGCATTCTGCCAGCATTTCCTGCTGCTCTATTACATTGACTACTTACCCTTAGATCCTCTGAAATAATAACCGTTTATTTGACTGTATCAAATATTCTATATTCAGCCCTTGGGCTTTTACGTCCCAGGTGCATTATCTTGCACTTATCCACATTAAAACTCAATTGCCACAACTCCGACCATTTTTTTTAGTTTACCTAAATCATTTTTCATTTGGCTGATCCCTCCAGGAACGTCAACCCTGTTGCAAATCTTTGTGTCATCAGCAAAAAGACATACTTTTCCATTAATACCTTCTGCAATATCACTAATAAAAATATTAAAGAGAATGGGTCCAAGTACTGACCCCTGAGGTACCCCACTGGTAACAAGACCTTGCGCCGAATAAACTCCATTTACCACAACCCTCTGTTGTCTGTCTCTCAGCCACTGCCTAATCCATTCAACAATATTGGAATCCAAGCTCAAAGATTGCAATTTATTGATAAGCCTTCTATGCGGAACAGTATCAAAAGCCTTACTGAAATCTAAATAAGCAAGGTCTACTGCACCACCTGTGTCTTTTATTTTTGTTACCCAATCAAAAAAATCAATAAGATTAGTTTGGCATGATCTCCCTGAGGTAAACCCATGTTGTTTCTGATCCTGTAATTTATGTGTTTTTAGATGTTCAACAATCCTTTCCTTCAGTTGATTTAGGAGTTGACGCTTCAGTTGATGTAGGAGTGGTTGGATCAGGTGTTGTGGCCGTTCTCAGACATTGGTGGTCTCATATGTAATCTATTGGATACTTATTTCCATGCGTTAAGACAATTATCTAATTCCACATCATATGTGTTTAGTGGAACTCTGCTGACAACTACATTTTCTTTAGACAAAGTCATCCATTGCACCTCTTTGATACACCTATGTGATTAGTTTCATTACTTGCCCTCATCGGCCTAACGATTGCACACTATCTAATCATTGAACCAGATTGGTGTTTATACAGATTTTCCTGTCGGTATTTTGGTACAACGGCTGCCTTCTTGATCTATACTTATTAATTAATTAGTTACAGATTGGATTTATTATCGAGCCATAGCACACTGCCTACACATTACTCTAATTTTGTATTTTAAACGTATAGTTTTTATGTCATGTGTGTCCAATAAAATTGAGTTAGGAAAGAGGTTCGAAGCCTCATATGGTTTATTCAAGGTACTACATCTGAACTCCTCCGTTCGGATTTGTTCTTTTCAATATATACTAGTCTCTAAGGTTTAATCCTTTAATATAGTACCTATTGGCCTCATTCTCGTTTTTTTGTTTTTGTTTTGCTGACCTCTTTTTCAACAATCCTTTCCTTTAACATGGTTTCCATTAATTTCCCCACTAGTGACGTAAGACTAACTGGCCTATAGTTCCCCGATTCCTCCCTACTACCCTTCTTGTAAATGGGCACAACATTTGCTAATTTCCAGTCTTCTGGGACGACTCCCGTTAACAGATTTATTTAACCAATCCTTGTTAACGGTTTTGCTATTACATCACTGAGCTCTTTTAATAATTTAGGGTGGATCCCATCAGGCCCCATTGACTTATTTGTCTTTACTTTAGACAGCTGCTGTAGAACCTCCTCCTCTGTAAACTCATATGTAAATGTCTCTTTAGTGTTCTCTCCTAACTGAGGTCCTTTTCCTTCCTTTTCTTCTTCAAAGACTGAACAAAAATATTCATTGAGGCAGTCAGCGAGACTTTTATCCTCTTCTACATACCTTCCTTCCTTTGTTTTTAATCTAACTAATCCTTGTTTTACTTTTCTTTTCTCGTTTATGTATCTAAAAAATGTTTTGTCCCCCTTTTTTACTGACTGAGCTATTTTCTCTTCTGCGTGTGCTTTGGAAGCTCTTATAAATTGCTTTGCCTCTTTCTGCCTAATCTTATAGGTTTGCCTATCTTCTTCACTCGGAGTTGTTTTATAATTCTTGAATGCTGTCTTTTTGTTCTTCACTATTTTGGCCACTTCTGCAGAGTACCACAGTGGTTTCTTCCCTTTTTTGTTTTTGCTAACAAGCCGAATGCAATTTCCTGTGGCCTTCAATAATGCTTCCTTTTAAATAATCCCATTTCTCCTGGACTCCCTTTAAACTCCTCCAGTCTGATAATGACTCCTTCACACAAAGTCTCATTTTAGAAAAATCTGTTTTTTTTAAAGTCTAAAACTTTTGTTTTTGTGTGGTGCGGCTCCATCCCTGTTCTTATATTAAACCATACTGACTGGTGATCACTAGATCCCAAATTTTCACCTACAACAACGTGTGTGTCAGTTCCAAAGTGGTTATGTCCTTCATTAGCTCCTCAACCCTAGCAGTCCTTTCCTTCTTGCGCCGTGAGCTTATCTGGATAAGAGTACCTCTCAATACACACTTATGGACCTCCCATATCATCGCGGGAGCAACATCCTCGGTGTCATTGTTGAGAAAGTACAGTTCTAAAGAGGCCGTAACGTCCGCTTGCCTCAAGGGGTCAGTAAGCAAAGACTCATTCAAACACCAAGCATTGTCCGTACGTTCTTAAGTTGGTATGACGAAAGATAACATAAGAGGGGCATGGTCTGACCACGTTATGGGGCCTATTTTGCAGCTGTGGACCATCTCTAAAGCTCTGTTCTACAAAAAAATAATCCAATCTAGAGTATTTCTTAAAAGCATGCGAGTAGAACCTATAGTCCTTAACTGTTGGATTAAGGAGACGCCAGCAATCCATTAGACGGTCCGCGGACAGAAGTTTTCGAAATTGGGCCCTCATTGAGGTGACTGATAACCCCCCACCCGGCACACAGTCAGCTGGCCTATCCAATGAGACATTACAATCTCCCCCTATAACCATGTATCCTTCCTGAAACTTGGACATACGGCGCAACACTTTTCGTAGAAATTTTGTTTGCAAACGGTTCGGCAGATGAACATTCACAAAAGTCAGCTTAGTATTGCCCACCGTTCCCTTAACCATTAAGAACCGGCCTTGAGGATTGTTGACCATGTCCTGGAGAGTAAAAGGCACATGTCACTCAAAAAGGATCGCCACCCCTCTAGATTTTGTTTCCCCAAAATTACTAAAATAACCTGTCGGATATGGAGCACTGGCGGAAACCAGGGGCTGAACCTTTCCTAAAATGCGTTTCCTGAACAAAAATAACATCACCCTTCAGCCTCTGGAATTCGACCAGAGCCTTCGAACGTTTGGCGGGTACATTAAGGCCTCGGACATTCATGGAAATCAATTTCAGAGTGGTCATTTAAAAAATTTAGGGAGGGAATCTCTAGAGCATGTAACCTGCCAGGCCACGATAAGAGCTAGCCAATGAACAAGAGTGATCACCACGAAAAACAACAACAGAAAACATATCAAAAATTGAGGTAGTGCAGACCTCCTGATAATGGGAAAACCCATCAGAGGACATAAAAAAAGAACACCACTCAGGGGGCGGTTGGGAGGGTCTCCGAACAGTCGCTGGAACAGAGCAACCTATCCATCAAAACCTCCATTACTCAGGTCCCGAGCGTCACCTATCAGAAGAAAAAAGTGTTGGGGGGGTAGAAAATCGTAAAAAGCATAAAACAAATCAGAAATATTAGCAGCAAAAGCAAGGGCCCTCTTCATGGGTCCGTAACTAAATGCAACGGGACAGCTGTAGAAGGCTTTCCTTTACGTTTTTTCACTTTTTGGGTCCATCCGGATCGCTGTGGCATGGAGAGAGTGTCCGATGGATATGGCGAACCATACCATTCTGGAATGTCCACCTCTGGAAGTCCAAGAGCACATACAAAATCCAGTATATCCGCTGGGCTTCAGACTGTACGCACTCGGTTATCATTTGTTCCCCTGCAGAGACCTAGAGAATCCCCAGCGATAGCGAATCTCTCGTTCCCGTAGAGCCTCGGTAAGCGGTTTCAGAGTTCGACGTGCTTGTAAAGTGGACCAAGAGATGTCAAGGAACAAGAGAACCACGTGGCCATCCACTTTAATTTCCGCGGTCTTACGTATCGCTCGTAAAATATCTTCCTTTACTGTAAAATCTTGCAAGCGACATATAATATCACGAGGTGTATCAGATTGGGATCTCCGCTGCTGCATCGCTCGGTGCGCTCTATCCATAACCAGCGGTGTATCCTCAGGACGACCCAATAAATCCTTAAACAGGCAACGTAATCGCTTCTTCACGTTTTCCTTGTCGTCTCCGGGTACCCCTTAATACGCAGATTCTTACATCTGCCTCTGTTATCGACATCATCCAACTGTCTATGAAGTGTGGCCAAATGTTTAGCCTATGTCAGCATTTGATCATTTTCCACATGTTTAAAACAGTGTGTCTCTGTCTTCCTCTAATTCCACAATGTGGCCTCCCAATTCTTTCATGTCAGTCCCCTGTTCGTTGAACTTACTATGAAAATTGCGCTCCATTTGAGTAAACTGTGCAGCCAAATCTGTCTTGGTTGGCAAACTCTGCAGCAGGGCTCTCAGCTCCTGGTCCATATTACTACCTCGAGGTGCTGCATCTGAGCGCGGCAGGGGAGGCCTCCTGTTCCGAGTCTCCGGGAGCCATCTTGGATCCCTTACCGCCGGTCTGCGGCAGGGCCAAACCTCCCAAAAACGGCAAGATGGAGGTGCGGCGTTGGGTCCCCACAATCCCTGACGTTCTGGAGGTAGTAGATGCCTTTTTGCGCTGTGCCATTGCTGCTAATTCTGCCCCGAATGACAATCTGAGCACTCGGGCCTGGGAGCTCAGCACTCACACAGCCAGCTCACTCGATGGTCCAGCCACGCCCCACCACACGGAGTTCCGTGACATAACTATTGTGTTGCTGTCTTCCCCTTTAAGATCTTTACCATCGCTATCTTCCTTATGAGATCCGGTCTGTTCCTGCCTTGTTTAACTGCCCTTCACCTGCCCTGCTGTGATGACAATATTGACTTCAGTCTTAAAGATATGTGTTTTGTCTGAGCATCTAGATGTGGTTTCCATCTGAAGTAAAGGGGAAAGTTTTGTATTCACATGAGACGTTAACAGGTTGTTATGCGAAGGTCCTCATTACTAACTGGAGGAAAGAAAGTGGGATTCAACCGCCAATCACTGCTGTCCTCCAAAAATCAGGAATTCCCAGATTCCCCTATTACCACGATGGGGAATCATAATTATAATAAAGACACTGAGGCGAGTATTATGCTGTCTTTTCTTTACTTAAGCCGATAGCAGCAAAGAAAATCTCTCAAATACAACAAAAGTATTTAGAGAAAAATACAGTTTAACAATATATAACAATATTAGGTAGTGGTAGAGTCCAACTCCCTGCTGTCCAACTGTCAGGTAGACCACTCCATAAATTCCCTGGCATCCCTTGGCTCCTCCTCTTCTTGATGCGAGACAGGCTAACATCTTCAATAAAACCGAACAATGGAAGAATATTCATCTTTCAACGAGAAACTCCAACATGAAGCTCAAGCTCTTCTCCAACGAACAGAACAACGGACGAACTCTTCATCATCCAATGAAAGCTTCGACACAAAGTTTAGGCTGTCGGAAAATAAATGTATTACAAATCACCAAGACCTTCTATTAAGAAGGTTTGAAAAAAATCCATAATGACCACTGAAACATCAAAACCAAATAATAAGGGTGGGAATAACCCAATTATCAGGGTGGGATAATACTCGCCTCTGTGTCTTTATTATAATTATGATTCCCTGTCATGATAATAGGGGAAACTGAGAATTCTCACACAAGACACAGAGGCTCATAGAAACATAGAAAATGTTAAATGTTTACGTAAAGGGAATCCACAAGGTAGAGGGAGTATATTTAAAAGGAAACAAAATAGCAAAACAAGAGGACATAGTCTTAGATTAGAGGGGCAAAGGTTTAAAAGTAACATCAGGAAGCATTATTTTACTGAGAGGGTGGTGGATACATGGAACAGCCTTCCAGTAAAAGTGGTAGAGGCCCAAACAGTGAATTTAAGCAGGCATGGGATAGGCATAAGGCTATCCTAAATAAAAGATAAATCCAGGTAAAGTATCCACGTAATTGGGCAGACTAGATGGGCCGAAAGGTTCTTATCTGCCAACATATTATGCTAGTTCAAAGCCTAATTAGTGATAGTGACATGTGAAGCACTGGTTTAAAATAACACTCCCTAAAAGGTGGATTCTCTGGACCAGTCTGCTGTTTTAGGATGTCTCCAAGACGACATCCACAGAAGAAAACACCGGAAGCGGAAGCACTTCGGGTAAGAATGAGCTCCGAACACAGACGTCTACACCAGCTTCTGACATCCATTTAACCCACCCAGCGAGTGTGGTGACGGTTACAAAAATGTATGGTTTACGTAAGGATATAAAAACCCGTTGGGATTGGAGTGACCCGTTGGGGCAGAAACTCTTCATATTCTTTAAAACAATTACTGGGTAAAAGATAAGACGCTGTGAAAAAACGGATAGAAGACCTCTGACAATGAAGTCTTTGTTCTATTGGAAATTGAAAATTTCACCCCCTGTCAGGTAAAACTTCTTCCCGTTAAAGTTTAGGGCTCAAACATGTGAGACTCTTTTGCAGGAAATCAAGCAAAGTAAAAATGGGCAATTTTGCAGAAATCTGTTTAATAGACAGAGCTTCATTCTCGGGCCACTTATCCAGAAAATTTAAAACTATATTACCATCCCAGATGTTCTAATAATGAAAACGAGGGGTCGTTTACACCGTATACCCTTCAATAACCTACATACAATGGGGTGCTTCCCAGCAGGAACACCATTAAAAACCCTGATGTGAAGCAGATATCGCCGATCTGAAGTTATTAATCGTGCGAAACGCTTCACCATCCTCAAATAGATGTGGAAAAACTCAACAAACTACTGAAAGGAACTGATATGGGATCAACTTGTTCCACACACCAAGAAACCCATGAGTTCCATGCGGTGCCATATCTCCTCCTAGTAGAGGGGGCCCAGGTGCTCGACAATAAGGAGGCAGTTGCTTCCGAAATGTTGACTGAAGGCCAGTGACCCCTGATATTTACAAGCTATTAAGTGTAATGGGTGAGGATTCAAGAGATTCTGAATCGTTCTCTCCGGGTCCTCCAGGGTGGATGATGAGACCCGAATTAGTCTGGGAACGTCTACAGACAGTTTCGGGAAGGTGCAGGAACCAGAGATGAAACTTCCATAAGGGTGTAATGAATACTATTGTAGCTAATTGTGCTTGTACTAGTCGTATTACGGATGAAATGAGAATGAATGGAGGAAGAGTGTAAAGAGTCCCTAGTGTCCAGGACTGGACCAGAGCATCCGTGACCAAAGCCATGGGTGGCAGATTAGATCTGTATATCTATCGTGATATGTATATATGTATCTACCTGTGTCTACCTATCCGTATATCTATCGCGATATGTATATATATATATATAATATATAGGCATATTTATATCTATGGCTATCTATAGATACCAGGCCATTTTGCGCAACTGGCCTAAATGATCAATGCCTGAGTTGCTAGCCTGCTGGAGGAAGCAATTAACAGGCCAGTGACCGTTTTCTCTGTGAAGCCATTGAATGGTGTGAATAAAAGCAATAACCCATTTGGTGAACTGGAAAGTCCGGTGTCCTCTATTCACACCTTGGAGTCCTGGCTGCAGAGACCGCGGCACCAAGGTATACATGGTCCTGCCTTTCAAAGAAGTAATCATATCCTTTGATCACTAAAGGCGGTCTTTGGGGAGGATTGATTTCTTTGGGCAATTAAGCTTAATGAAGAAGCGCACTGAGGGTACCCAGAACGGGGCAGGCTGGGACCTGTAGTGCAGGGGGCTGCACCATTTATGGTTTTGTTTTTTTTAATGACCAGGAAGCCCTGTATATTCTGGAGCACGCCATGTGGCTCTTGCGGGTCTTAGGGGTTCACTCGACGTGATGATCATTTGTCCATGCTTCCATCTCCAGCCCCCAGAGTCACAACGATCTGATTAGCTTATTTGACGTGTAAGTAAGGCTCTGTGTTTGCTCGTTTTATTTTCTTGCTGTTTGTGTGTAATTGATTTATCATATCCATTTTTTTCTGAACCAAAAATTATCTCCCTGCATTTGTTAATCATAATAAATACAACTTATTAAGTTTTGCTTCTGGCTGATTCGATCCACGCTAACTGAAGAGCCTGGATTATTGCTTTGTTGATTTAAGCTCGAGTATCTATGAAACTGAGTTGCGGTCGCTGGGGCGGTTGGGTAAGCGCACAGGGGATTGTTGTCCGCGTAGTCATTATCTGGTTCTTGGATAGACAGGGAGTTGCTTAACCCTGCGTCTCACGCCGGCAGCGCGTGTAGTATTCATGAGAACTGGTGGCAGCGTAACGAATAGAGTAAGAAAGTGGCTGCAGGGATTGTGGGAACCGTAGTCTCTACCCCTGGTTGAGAGAAGACTGGTACGGCATTGCAATCCTGCGACCACTTCATCACGCTCTACGTGCTTGTCGCGAGCGGAGGTGCTGTTGGACAGTTAGGTAAGCGCGGGCGATTGTTGTCCACGTAGTCATTATCTGGGTCTAGGATAGACAGTTGCTTAACTCTGCATCTTTCGCTGTGGCGCGCATAGTTGTCGTGACAATGGGGTCTGGTCTCCAACTGTAGTATTGTGGTAAAAGCGTGATGAGGCGAGAAGCGAAGACGTCCATAGAGAAGGGACCAAAGAGGGATGACCTACTGGCAAACACCCTGGTGTCTAATCTTCAATCGCTGGAATCTATCAGATACCTTGAATTCCAGTCTGCCATTACATTGCTGAACCCTGGAATGTATTGGGCCTGGACTGAGAGATTGTGAGACAGGCAAAATCCCCAAAAAGATTTTGCTGTCTCTGCCAACTGTTTAGACCAGGGGCCACCTATAAGGTTGATATAACACACAGTGGACAGGTTGTCCATCTTCAGGAGTATGGAACTCGCCTGGAAATGCTTGATAAAACTTGAATAGCAAACAATCCAGCAAGGAATTCTAAGCAATTTATATACAATCCGATCTCTGTGGAAACCCAACTGACACCTGTGGAAAGCGATCCGCAGCGCGCCCCAGCCATATCTGCTGGCGTCTGACTCTGACCAATTCTGGAGTTGGATGGATGTGGCCTTGCCGTTCCATGACTCTAAATGATTTAGCCACCATTGCATCTCCAATTTCGACTTGTCTTCCAGGGAGATGCAATCTGTATAAAGCCATCCCCTCTGCAGAAGTCGTACTTTCAGACATTGAAGAGCTTGACAATAAAGCGGTCCTGTAAAGTCCACTTGTATTGCTGCGGAGAGTAGGCCCAGGAGGTGAGCTAACCATCTCAGAGAATTCTTCTGCAGATAGACATCTGATTTCTCTGTGAATCAGCCGAACTTTGTCTGAAGGCAGAGAAAGAGGCATCTCATCGTAGTTACAGTGACCCCTAGAAATTTGATAGTGTGTCGGTGTAAGGACCGATATTTTGTAGTTTATCGGGATTGTCAGATAAGCGTCTTTTTTGACCATCCAATCTTGCAGAGATAAAACTCCTTTTAATGATGCAATGTCTTCCATTTTGAAATGATTGTACACAACGTACTCGTTTAGGTGTTTTTTCAAATTGATACTGGGCAGAATTCCCAGATTCCCCTATTTTCATGACGGGGAATCATAATTAGCATAATACTCGCCTCCGTGTCTTTATTATATCTTTTCTCTACTTACGCCGATAGCAGCAAAGCACAATCTCTCAAATACAACAACAAAGTATTTAGAGAGTGAAAAAACACGTTTAAACAGTATATATCCATAACAGATAACAATGGTACAGTCCAAATCCTCTGACGACCGTTGGCTCCTCCTCTTTTCTGATGCGAGACATTACCGATTCTTCTTTAACCAATCAAACAATGGAATTCCTTCATGGAAACCTTAAACATGTAGTTGAATCCTTGATGTCAGAGAAAACAACATATTAGAGATCACCAGAGCTTGTTAACGAATGATCTATATCCTATTGAACACTTAACCTTCACGTCAGATATTAGGGTGGGAACAAATTCCCCACATTTGGGCGGGATAATACTCGCCTCCGTGTCTTTTATTATAATTATGATTCCCCGTCATGATAATAGGGGAATCTGGGAATTATCCCACAAGACACGGAGGCTCTTATTATGCTAGTTCAAAGCTTAATTAACTAGTGATAGTGACCTGTGACACACTGGTTTAAAATAAAATTCTCTAAAGGTGGATTGCCTGGACCAGTCTGCAGTCTTTAAGATGTCTTCAAGACGACATCCACGGAAAAAAGCTCCTGAAGCAGAAGCACTCAGGGAAGAATGAGTTCCGAACACGGAGACGTCTACACCAGCTTCAGACATGATCCATTTAACCCACCTAGCGAATGTGGTGGAAGAAACTGATTTGTATGGTTTGCGTAAAGATATGAACAACCGTTGTGATACACCAGCCCTGTTAGAGAACGTAACTCTTTCATATTCCTTCAAACAACGGACTGGACAAAGTTGAGCACGCTGAGGAAAAGCTGGATAGAAAACCTCTGACAAAGAAGTTTTTGTCCTGTTGGAAATCAAAACTTCATTATCAGGCCAACTCTCCAGGAGACTAAAAACCACATCAACATCCCAGGTGTTAGAGTAACGAGAACGAGGTGGTCTTTTACACCGTATATCCTTCAATAATCTACATACCATCGGATGTTTCCCTGCGGGAATCCCGTCAAACCCTTGATGTGAAGCAGATATTGCCAATCTGAAATTATTGATCGTGCGATATGCTTTCCCATCCTCAAACAAGTGAAATAACTTTAACAAGCTACTCAAAGAAGCTGAAACGGGATTAATACGTTGTTCCAAACTCCAAGCATTCCATGCGGATCTATATCTCCTTCTGGTAGATGGGGCCCAGGAACTTGACAACAACGAGGCAGTTGCCTCCGAAATGTCAATGGAAGGCCAATGACCCCTGATATTTTCCATGCTATCAACCAGAATGAGTGAGGATTCAAGATATTGTGAAGTGTCCCCTCCGGATCCCCCAGAGTGTATGGCCAAACCTGGATTAACCTGGGAACGTCCACAGACAGTTCCAGAAGTAGCGGGAACCAAGGTTGGGACCTCCACAGTGGTGTTATGAGGACTATCGTAGCCAATTGCGATTGTACGAGTCTTATTACAGCTAGAATGAGGACGAATGGTGGAAATGCATAAAGAGTCCCTAGCGGCCATATCTGAACCAGAGCATCTGTGGCTAGAGCCATGGGATCTGGTCTCCAACTGTAATACTGAGGTAGTTGTGTATTGAGGCGCGATGCAAATAGATCTATAGAAAAAGGACCCCAGATAAATGACAATTTGGCAAATACCTCAGTATCCAGTCTCCAATCGCTGGAATCTATCAGGTATCGAGAATTCCAATCCGCCACTACATTGTGGAGGCCTGGAATGTATTGAGCCTGAACTGTTAGACTGTGAGACAAGCAAAACCCCCAAAAGGTCTTTGCTGTCTCTGCCAACTGTTTGGATCTGGGACCTCCTAAGTCGTTGTCCGCTGTGCGTTACATCAGATTGTCCATCTTGAGAAGTATGGAACTCGCCTGGAAATGTTTGACGAAACTTTGGAACTCCTCGCTGGTTTGTTTGCTATTCAAACAGTTTATGTGCCAATCTACCTCTGTAGAGTCCCATCCGCCGCCTGTGGAAAGCGAACCGCATCGCGCGCCCCACCCAGATCTGCTGGCTTCTGATTCTATGACTAATTCTGGTATAGGATGGATGATGGCCCTGCCATTCCATGATTCCAAATGGTTCAGCCACCATTGCATCTCCTTTTTCGATTCGTCGTCTAAAGAGATGTAATCTGGATAAAGCCATCCCCTCCTCAGATATCGCGCCTTCAGACGTTGAAGGGCCCAATAATACAGCGGTCCTGGAAAGACCGCTTGTATTGCTGAGGAAAGTAGACCTAGGAGGCGAGCTACCCATCGTAATGGGAACTCCTGTGTCGAAAGAAGACGTCTGATTTTCCTCTTGGATCAACCGAACTTTGGTTGAAGGCAAAGAGACATCTCTGTGGAATTTACGGTAAAACCTAGGAATTCGATTAACTGTGTTGGTGTGAGAACCGATTTCTTGTAGTTTATTAGGAAACTCAAATTGGATAACAGATTGATCGTCCAATCTTTGTGAACTGTCAATAATGTTCGATCCTTCGCCAGGAGGAGAATATCATCTAGGTAAATTACTAGACGCACTCCCCTGCTGCGCAGAAACGCTACTACAGGCCTCATTACCTTGGTGAAACACCAAGGGGCGGATGACAGACCGAAAGGTAGGGACTTGAACCTCTAAAGGGCGCCCTCCCAATGAAATTGAAGAAAATCCCTGCTGGTAACTTCTATCGGTATTGTCAGATATGCATATTTTGACCATCCAATCTAGTGGAGTCAAGACTCCTTTTAATGATGGAATGCCTCCATTTTGAAGTGGTTGTAGACAATGTACTTGTTTAATTGTTTCAAATTGATTACAGGACGGAAATCCCCGTCTTTCTTTTTTACCAGAAATATATTGCTTAAAAATATTTCTCTTTGAGGTATCACCTCTTCTATTGCATTCTTTCTTAAAAGATTTTTTACTTCTAGTGAAGTAATGGCTCTGTCTTTTTTGGACATAACCATTATTCCCGGAGGTATAGTCTGAACCGGATGTGAAATGAAATCTATCCTGAAACCCCGAACTGTCTGAAGTACCCATGAATCCGATGTGATTATTTGCCATTGATTGAAAAAATGTAATGTCCTTCCCCCCCCCCCACCTCTCCTGTGGAAAAACATTGGAGTGACGTTATACTCCCCAAAGGATCCTGATCTCCTAGATCCCCTGTAACCGCGTTGATGGAAAGGTCTGGATCTTTGCGGAAAAAAGGTGGGGTTTTTTGGGACCTCTTGATAAGAGGATCTGAAAGCACCTCTTGAGGTGGAATATGAATTGCGGCCGGGAAAACGACCCCGGTTTTTCCCGGCCCTGCCAAAAACCCTATTCAGGAAAGCTTTCCTTCTGTTGGCCTTGACTTTGCCAACTGTCGAGAAAGATCCCGAGTAATCAGACATTTCTTTGAAGATCCCTTCTCCAAAAAGCATGCCTTCAGCGCTGGAACCTGGCTCGTTGGTTGCCAGAGAAGCTACTTTAGAATCAATCTTAAGGAGAATTGAACGTCTCCTCTCGCTTGAAATGGCCGTGTTCAAATTTCTGAAAACACAGACCAACCTTTTTGTATCCAGCCCCTGTATTCAAACAGGTCTGGTTTCTCGTTCGTGAGGAGAGCTCTTTCAACAGAGTCCATCAATTTGGCCAGTGTAATTTGTCATAGCACACCTTCAAGGTGGCCTCAACTCCCTTTTTTGGACACCAATTAGACTCCTGAAGTATGTCTATGATCTTCGGATCTAACTCCGGTACTAAATGTAATTTATGTGCCAAAGTTGGGGCCGGGCAGTCAGCCCTCAAGTTATTTCTGGTCCTCTTATCCATGGGCAAACGTATACGTTGCTCAATGTATTTAGCCACATTTTCAATTGGCGACCACTCAGAAGAGCGTGGATGCTTCAACTGTTATGGCATGAACATTGAGTTCCCAGGAGTATCTACCGGATCCAAAGCCGGTTTGTTTCCCTCACTGGACTCCGGTGAAGACACCGTGACCGTTTCTACCGGGGAAACTTCTGGGTCATAATCGGGGTCAGAGCTCTCCTCTGAATCTGACATCTCTTCCTCACTGGAATAATCAGAGGAGCTGTCAGTATCCTTTGCACGTTTCCATCTCCGTTTGGTGGCCGATTTTAAATGGCCCCTTTTTTTAACCACAGTGGAATGTTCTGGAGAATCATGTTGTGTACTTGAATAAGTACGTTTTTTATATGAGCATTTTTTAGGGAGTTGCTCACCTCCCTCATTTGAGGTCCCAGGGACCTCCTCATCCCGGAGCGAATCAATGGATAAGAATTTATCTGATGCCGGGGAAATAACGGAGGACCTTCTGGCCGAATGACTTGCCAGTACCCTAACCATTGTATTCTCTAAGTTCTTAGAAAAGCCGACAGCGCAGCCACAAAGGCATCTGCTGGGTTGGCATTTAAGGGAATAGGCACTAAAGTACCTGGAGTGACTGGTAGCTTATTATTGGCCATAATCGCTAACCAAATTTTTATTGAAAAACTCGCCGTTTCACAGCCGCTTTACTTCAACGCAGGTCTCCTGAGGTAACTCGCCGCGACACACCGTGCATGCGTGGACCGTCGCAAGCGTTTACCTCAGGCAGTGGCGCGACGCCGCACCTCTCCGAATGACGGAGACGCAGGGGAGGCACCAAAACATAATAAAGAGCCGCCGTATAGACGGATACAAATAGAAATGGGGAAAAAAAACTTTTTCGTTGGACAGTAAAACTATACCATCCCCAAATAAAAAGAGAAAACAAATTGCTGTGAAGCCTAGCCCCTGTAATGAATACAACAAATAAAAATACAAAATTGTGTGTGCATAAAATATATATCAATTCATAAAATACGTGTGTGTGTGTGTGTATATATATATATATATATATATATATGTATGTATATATACTACAGCGAAAATACAGTAAAACTGTCAGACAAGTAATAATTATTGCTGCTGATACTCATCTCATCTCGGCGAGCAGCAAAGAAAAGAGGAGGAGCCAACGGTCGTCAGGATTTGAGGAGTTGAACTGTACCATTGTTATGCTGGACTGTACCATTGTTATCTGTTATGGATATATACGGTTTAAACTTGTTTTTTCACTCTCTAAATACTTTGTTTTGTATTTGAGAGATTGTTCTTTGCTGCTATCGGCGTAAGTAAAGAAAAGATAGTATAATACTCGCCTCCGTGTCTTGTGGGATAATTCTCCTTGTTCCTTTTTACTAGGAATATCTTCTTGTGAGGTATCCCCTCTTCTTTCACATTTTCCTTGTGAGAATTTTTTTTTTACTTGTAGTGAAGTAATGGTTTTGTCTTTCCCGGATATAACCATAACTCCCGGAGGAATAGTTTGTATGGGATGTGATTTGAATTCTACCTTGAAACCCCTTACTGTCTGTAGAAGCCATGAATCTACTGTGATTAACTACCAATGTTGGAAAAAAAATAATATCCTGCGCCCCACTTCTCCTGTGAAAGAATGTTGGTGTGAAATTCTACTCCCCAAAAGATCATGAGCTTCTCGAACCTCTATAACCACTTTGACGTTGAAATCTGGTCCTTTGTGGGAAAAAAAGGGGTGGGGTCTTTTTTTGGGGTTCTTGGTAAGAGGATTTAAAGGAGCCTCTTGATGTGGAATAAAGGTTGTCGAAAACCCTATTCGAGAAAGCCTTCCTGATATTGGCCTTCATCTTACCTATGGACGAGAAGGACCTTGTATATTCGGTCATCTCCTTGAAGATGTCTTCTCCAAATAACAGACCCTCAGCGTTGGGACCAGGCTCATTATTATTATTTATATAGCGCCAACAGTTTATTATGCGTTAAGGTCGCCACTTTAGGGTGGATCCTGAGGAGAATTGAGCGTCTCCTTTTCGCTCGATAAAGCTGTGTTATGTTACCAAAAACACAGACTAATCTCTGTACTCGGCCCCTGTGTTCAAACAGGACTGGTTTTTATTAGTGAGGAGAAACCTCAATCGAATCCATTAATTTTACCAATGGACCTACAAATCACACAATTTATCATGACACCCCTTAAGGTGCCTCTACTCCCCTTTTTCGGGACCAATTTGACTGGTTAAGGATGTGAATAATTTCGGGATCTAACTCGGGGTTACATTAAGCTTATGTGACAAAGTTGGGGCTGGACACTCAGCCCTCAAATTACTTCTGGTTTGTTTATCCATTGACATACGGATATGCTGTTCTATATAACCAGCCACATGCTCTATGTGTGTCCATTCCACTGACCGGGGATGTTTTAATTGCTCTGGTACAAACATTGAATTTCTTACAGCATCTACCGGATCAATAAGCGGTTTTTAGAATCAGTGGAATCAGGTGAGGAAACTGAATGTGAGGCCTCAGGAGAGGAGACCGGATCGTACTCCGGCTCAGAGGAATTCACCTCAGAATCTGACATTGCTTCCTCTCTAGAATGTTCTGAGGAGCTGCCGGTATCTTTGCGCCTCTAGCGCGCTTCCTCTTTCTTTGTCAGCCGGAGTTAACTGGCTCCTTTTTTCGTCACAGTGATGTGCTGTGGAAATTCATTACAAGTACCATTGTGACATGTTAAAACAGCTAAACTGGACATCGCTAGAATCCAGACGCACCCTTCACCTTTCCAGCCTGGTGTTTAAGAGCATCTCTGGGAAGCTGCCACCCTACCTGAATAGACTGCTTCCCCCAGCAGCTCCCTCATCCTATAACCTCCGATCCAGGACCAGCACCTTACTTGCAATACCACAATACAAAAAGACAGTGGCTCGATCCTCATTTTCCTACAGAGCACCACAATTATGGAATAACCTCCCAGACACCATCAAATCTTCCACCAGTCTTAAATCACTCAAGAGCTCCCTATTAACATACCTCAATACAGAATGCACCTGTAAACATGTAACACAGTGACTATATACAGAATGCACCTGTAAACATGTAACACAGTGACTATATACAGAATGCACCTGTAAACATGTAACACAGTGACTATATACAGAATGCACCTGTAAACATGTAACACAGTGACTATATACAGAATGCACCTGTAAACATGTAACCTAGTGACTATATTTCCTACATATTTATTTTTCTGTTAATCTGTATATTTGTGTTGTTTTTTTAATATCTTACATTGTATTACTTTGTATTTCTGTAACTGTAACACTTCAATGTTCTTGAACCCAGGACATACTTGAAAACGAGAGAAATCTCAATGTATCCTTCCTGGTAAAATCCTTTATAAATAAATAAATAAATAAAGTACGGGTAGACGTAGGTTTTATGAGGGATATTTTTTGGGAGTTTCTCTTCTCCCTCATTGAAGTCTCAGGGACCTCATTATCCTGTCAGGAATCACTAGATAAAAATCTATCTGAAGTTGGGGAAATTATAAATGAACGTCTGGCTGAGAGATTCTCTAGACATTTTAACCAGATTATACTTCAAATTTAAGGGAAAAAAGCCAACAGAGCCACAACAAGGGCATCTGCCGGGTTATTTACGTGGGCATGGGTACAAGGGCAAATGGGGCAATGGGCAGGTTCGGGTAACCATAATCCGCTTATTTATTTTTTATATTATTTATTTTATATGTTAGCAAATCTCTGTTTTAAACCGCTGCTGGTTTCGTCTGAGGTAACCGCCCACGACTTACCGCGCATGCGCGAGCCGCCTAGCGTTACCTCAGGCACTAATGGTGCAAAGCCGCACCTCTGCCCTATGACTGAGTTGCAGGGTAGGCGCCAAAACCCGACAATAACCGCCAGAGAGACAGATTCGTCTCACCAGAGGAAATACAAGATGGGGAAATGAATAAAAAACGCAGTTAAAAACTACCTGCCCAAATAGAACCAGAAACCAGTTCCCTCAATAATAAATGCCAAAAACCAGATGAAATATGATTCTATAACCGAATGTGTGTGTTTGTAAAAGTGTAATTGATATAAAACACACAATATTGCAAATGTAAAATACATTATACTGCAAGCAATTTTAATACTCAATTTGCTGCTAGATACTCATCTTATCTCAGTGAGCAGCAAAGGAAAGAGGAGGAGCCAAGGGTTGCCAGGGAATTTATGGAGTGGTCTACCTGACGATTAAACAGCAGAGAGCTGGACTGTACCATTACCTGCTATTGTTATATATTGTTAAACTGTATTTTTCTCTCTAAATTCTTTTGTTGTTGTGTTTGAGAGATTTTCTTTGCTGCTATTGGCTTAAGTAAAGAAAAGATAGCATAATACTCGCCTCCGTGTCTTGTGGGATAATTGTGAAGCCTTTAATATGTTCTGTGTGCAGCAAAATGTTGTGAGGATGAGAAACAAAATTCCTCTGTGATTTTCTCAATCCTTTTTTGATGCCCTCAGACAATTCCTGTACAATATCGCAGACATGTTGCATCTTGCTTGGGATGGACGACGGTTGGATCGGTCTTTGGAAGCACTTTTGATCAAAAGCCTCTGCGAGGTCAATTCATGTGTTTAGGAAAGTCTTCCTCTGTCTATTTTCTCCCTATGGAAAACTTGGTGTTCCCCAACCAATGCTGGTGGTGATAGATTCAATAAGCATATCTAAGAAGTGACTAGGATACCCTCAACCTTTTGTATGTCGCTCGCATATTGTTAAGAAGGCTAGCCCGTGCTGTTTCCGCAGTCGATGTCAACCCCTCTCAAAACAAACAAGTGTTGTAAGGAAAGTCAATACCCACCAAATAAAGTATCCAATGAACTCCTCCAACCAAATGGGAGTGAAAACTGGGTGAAACGGAGAGACATACGACGAGAATTACAATCTTTCTGTCATGCCTTGTGTGAACTTCTCCAGTTGTTTGTTGCCCCTAGCACCGTCCTCATTTCCAGGCTCTAGGTTCTGTCTGTCCACCATTAAGACGTCCCTGGAGCTGCCCTCAGGCAGCCATCTTGGAAAAATAGGTCACTAAAACACTGCCTCTGTACCTGTAAATAAGCGTTCCTCTATCTGTTCTCCTTTGGATTCCCTGGAGACCTGACCTCGGCTCTGCTCTCAACCACGATACTTGTCTACTGCACCTGATTATATGGTTCCCTTCATCGTAGTAAACCGTCGGCATGTTTTTGTGTTGGTATAGGGTGCCATTTTTACACCAAACATAGTTCTGCCTGTTTTTCCCAGTGTCCTCAGTCTACCAAATAACATTGTGGAGAGTGACGGTGGTCTTCAGCAAACTTCAAGCGTGCAACAATGTGTGTTTTTTTTTTTTTTTTGCAGTGCCTATCTTCATGGTGTCTTTCCATGGACCCTATGCCTGTTTAATGGTTTCCATGTACTAAAATCCTGAGAAGAGATGTTAAACAGCTCCAGTGATTTGAAGTCTCTAGCTCTGAGCTCTTCTTCTTTTGCGCCGTTTGGTTTTGCTTCCCATATTATTAGATTCTGTTTGTGATGTTGGACAAAGTAGGTCTAATCTACCCCCCAATCTGCTTTCATTCAGTTCTGCTCCAGTTCAGGCGTTCTTTTAGTTCAGGCCGAGTAATTGAGTGCATACTGGCATTTTGATTTCAGATAAAGTTTCAGCTCTATTATCGACACCTGTACTTATATTGATTAATGGAAATTTCCGCTTCTAGTGATTTAATTCCAATTTATTGGTAAAACTAACTTGAGTTGATAAATGTCTCTTTGTGCAGAAAACCAGGAAAATCACTCTGAAACCCTAATTTCTAATAATCGTGTTGATTTAGCACTAAAACCAAAACCCTAAAAGTCTTCCTTACCCTAAAAATAAGCAAGCACCCACTCAAAACCGGGTGGGGCGTGGAGTGGCAAGTGATTTACTATAGCCTCTGAGTACTAGCAATCGTCCACCAAAAACTTGCAGGACTTAGTCCTAATGATGAAGGAGGAATTGGATTCCAAAGAACCCAAAAGGAAGGTGGGAACAAATGATTAAAATTCTAAACCTTTATTGGACTTCTAAGAAAAAGCGTACACACTCACAAAATGTATACTCAGAGGATAGCCCCAGGTATAATTGACCTCTTTCCTATAACTGCATATATTTTGTCCTGATATAACTCTATTGGTAATCATCACGATTATGTCACTATATATAGCCGTGTTGGGGCTATCCTCTGAGTATACATTTTGTGAGTGTGTACGTTTTGTTCTCAGAAGTCCAATAAAGGTTTAGAATTTTAATCATTTGTTCCCACCTTCCTTTTGGGTTCTTTGGAATCCAATTCCTCCTACCCTAAAAATAACCCCAACCCTAAATGTCTAGAACACCAAGGGTTACTTTAAGGTTTGCTAACAGGGTTAATTGGAGACCATGCTCTTTTCGGCCTTATTACATCACATTTGTTTATCTTTCTTTCCTAAAAGGGGACTTTTGTTAGAATTCATCCATGGACCAATCCACGTGGTTGAATCTGTTGATATTTTAAACAAATATCAGTCAAAACCAAACTATTGACCTTTGGTAACTGCCAGTGATTGTTCATTGCTTGTTTAATCTTTTTTTAATGTGTTTTCTGGTCATTGCTGCTGGGTGTAAAGAAAGTAAAATAAATGGCATTATACTTTGCTCAATGTCTTGGCTAAAATTATTACAGCTGTAGCCACTGAAAGCCACCAAAGTTCACCACACTCTTCTGAAAGTCTCAGCATTTAGGAAAGAGGTGACATCACAAAATAAAATTACACGGTGCGTCAGGTCTATGGAGTTTCAGGTGATCTAGTCAACACAAAGTCTTAATACATGGGCCCTATTCCCTGGTAGGCCCAGTCTCACTCTGTTCGTGGCGATGTGTGGGATCGTGCTGCTTTTTTCATCGCGGGGTGGGAGGCGAGTATGAGATTTCTAGGCATTTCACAGCTTGTTCTAGAATAATGGATTTGCATATCGCACTTGTCAAAACTGTAAAAAATTATTTGTGTTCCCCATGTAAAGTATAGGAGATGCCAAGTGCAGTAGGCTCGTGCAAGCTGTGAAACGCTGATTTCACAGCAGTTTAGCGCTTTGGAATATCGATGCCAGATTTTAAACTTCCTAATGCGTGTTCTAACGCTTACATATTGAGACACCACCATAACAGCAGCTATATTATGTAGCCCTTTGTATTCCAGTCAGTATGGATGTGCTGTCTTTCGTATACTTGTCTGTGACACGCTGGGACACCGTTTGCTATATACGTTTCCACTTTATTTTTCTGCTTTTTTCCAGGCAGACTGTTTTTCCAATGATATCCACAAACTTGACACGAAGTTCATGTGCTGGTCCCTCGTGAAAACCAAGGTGATTTTTGTTTCCATTAAAGAAAATTGTATATCATAACCCATAATAGACTGTTCTTATCTTAATCCTCCACAATCACCACACACCCTCTATAACGCATCCTGAGTTCACTATATTTATATTGGAGATGCCACAGCAGAGTGCCATTATACAGTATAGTACAGAGCAGCACCATGTTTATATTGGAAAGCTGCCAGTGGGATTCTATTATACACTGCAGTAGTTCACTATATTCATATTGGAGACACAGCAGTGGGATTCTATTACATATACATGGGTCGCTATATTCATATTGGAGACACACCAGTGGGATTCTATTACATACACATGGGTCGCTATATTCATATTGGAGACACACCAGTGGGATTCTATTACATATACACGGGTCGCTATATTCATATTGGAGACACACCAGTGGGATTCTATTACATATACATGGGTCGCTATATTCATATTGGAGACACACCAGTGGGATTCTATTACATATACATGGGTCGCTATATTCATATTGGAGACACACCAGTGGGATTCTATTACATACACATGGGTCGCTATATTCATATAGGAGACACAGCAGTGGGATTCTATTACATACACATGGGTCGCTATATTCATATTGGAGACACACCAGTGGGATTCTATTACATATACATGGGTCGCTATATTCATATTGGAGACACAGCAGTGGGATTCTATTACATACACATGGGTCGCTATATTCATATAGGAGACACACCAGTGGGATTCTATTACATATACATGGGTCGCTATATTCATATAGGAGACACACCAGTGGGATTCTATTACATATACATGGGTCGCTATATTCATATTGGAGACACACCAGTGGGATTCTATTACATATACATGGGTCGCTATATTCATATTGGAGACACACCAGTGGGATTCTATTACATATACATGGGTCGCTATATTCATATTGGAGACACACCAGTGGGATTCTATTACATACACATGGGTCGCTATATTCATATAGGAGACACACCAGTGGGATTCTATTACATATACATGGGTCGCTATATTCATATAGGAGACACACCAGTGGGATTCTATTACATATACATGGGTCGCTATATTCATATTGGAGACACACCAGTGGGATTCTATTACATATACACGGGTCGCTATATTCATATTGGAGACACACCAGTGGGATTCTATTACATATACATGGGTCGCTATATTCATATTGGAGACACACCAGTGGGATTCTATTATAAAGCAAAGCCGTTCATTATAGGGGTTATTCAGAGAGCACGAAATGTCACTGACTTTTTGATGCTCTCTCGCTCCCCGCACTTTGGGGAATCAGATTCCCTGGCCCTGCATTGAATTCAGGTCCCCCGACGTGCAGGAAACAGATCCAAAAACCCCGCCAATACGATCCGAAGCATTGAATCGATCCAAAATGCCGCAGAACGTACCTAACGATCTGCCACAAACACGCCGAACGCATCCAAAAAAGCCGCCAAACACCGTCCAGACCAGCCGTTGGGAGAAGCCAACGAACAGGATAAAAAAAAAAAAAATTGAAAGTTTCAAATTTGAAATGTTGTTGCAAAAAATATTAGATGAAAATGGCTGGAATTATTTATTTATAAAGTATTTTACCAGAAGGATACATTGAGATTTCTCTCGTTTTCAGTATGTCCTGGGATTAACATATAACGTTCTATGACTGATTAGTGTTTTTTTTCCTGTAAAAGACCTATTTAAAATGGGGAAAAATTTTGCTGAAGAATGGCAAAAAAAATCCTTTAAAAAAATAGACTTTTTGCTGTAGATTAAAATAATAAACGGTTTATTAGATATTGAAATAAAACGGGAATATTTTGTAACATTGAAACCTATGGGATTCGCCTGATTAAACCTGTCGAATGAAACCACTGAACATCAGGGCATTTCACTGACATTTCTCTGCTGTTCAATGTGAATAGATTAAAGTTCAGTTCAGGTTGCTGCCACCCACCTTTGAGTTGCCGCTGGAAAGTCCTCACTCCAAGGTCGTAGCACAATATCAAGAAAAATACTCCAGCATATGGCAATAAATTCTGGCTTTATTCCATCAATATAGCAGAACAACGTTTCGACCTGCAACCAGGTCTTTGTCACGTCAATGTGAATAGATTAACCATTGCTTCTCTATGAGGGATTTCACTGCCGCCAAACAGCACCGTATTTCACTGCTGCCGAACGGCACCGTATGTCACTGCCGCCGAACGGCACCGTATTTCACTGCCGCCAAACAGCACCATATTTCACTGCCGCCAAACGGCACCGTATTTCACTGCCGCCAAACGGCACCGTATTTCACTGCCGCCAAACGGCACCGTATTTCACTGCCGCCAAACGGCACCGTATTTCACTGCCGCCAAACGGCACCGTATTTCACTGCCGCCAAACGGCACCGTATTTCACTGCCGCCGAACGGCACCGTATGTCACTGCCGCCGAACAGCACCGTATTTCACTGCCACCAAACAGCACCGTATTTCACTGCCGCCAAACAGCACCGTATTTCACTGCCGCCGAACAGCACCGTATTTCACTGCCACCAAACAGCACCGTATTTCACTGCCGCCAAACAGCACCGTATTTCACTGCCACCAAACAGGCACCGTATTTCACTGCCGCCGAACAGCACCGTATTTCACTGCCAATTCACCAATATTTGGCAAATGGCCACGAAATGTCACCGTATGGGAAAACTCAGATGCAATATTCCTGGGCCAGTTCGGCTCTGATTAACCCTGTATATTGTAGACACAGCAGCAGGATTCTATTATATACAGCAGAGAGGTTCACTATATATTAATTTTGGGGAAAAAGAAAGGAGTTTGCAAACACAGACAACAAGCTCCTCTTAACATGGGAAGCCTTTATTACATACTGAACATTAACTGTAGCGTTTGTATATGTAAGCGTTAATGTCGGGATAAGTGAATTTACCGCATGACCCCCCCCCCTCCCCTATATTACCTTCCTGACGCTAAACCTCCCAACCATCCATTATCACATCGGTAACATACGCCAGCTTGCTGTACTTTGCGCTTCCCGTGCTACGTACAGGGAGTGCAATCAGTAATTGGCGTTAGTGAGGTGTTAAAGTCCAAGCGCTAATTACCGCACCAAAGGGTTAAAATAATTTTTAGAGTCCTAAAAGCTGGTGCTGACTGATTTACGCATTAACACCAGCCACCCCCCCCCCTAAATTCGATCCCACAGCGAGGACGGCTGTCCAATCCGCAGCTTCTTGCTACCAGGAGCAGAGTGAAGCTGTGAAGAGATAGTCGCCAGTGTCCCTCCACCATCACTCCGCGGCGCTGCGCACTCTCCATCAATGATTTTGTACTGCTCCCCATGAATTGTATTCTCTCGCTAAAGCAGGGATAATGTGCGCCGGCAGGTTCCCTCGTAGCGTCACCATATTGTCACCTTGCCCTGGAATGAAGCTCTAGCCTCAGTGATACTCGCGGGATTGTGGCGCGGCAGTGCATTCCTCCATGGAGTCCTATGGACTGTAAGCACAGGTTTTCCCTGTTGGCCTTTGTTTGGGGACAGGGCCCGGGTTCAGATGGCATTTATTTTTTTCCTTCCATTTGCAAAATCCCTTGAATATTTATGAAGTGTTTTCCCAGGAACGATACATTGAGATTTCTCTCATTTTCAGTATGTCCTGGGAATATTTAAAGCTTAATAAAAATGATTTGCCCTATTATTTAAAGGGGAAAAAGGGGTTACTTTAACCTCTTGAGCACTAAGGACGGGCAGGGAGCATCCTCTCGTTTCACTCCCGTGCACAGAGGACGGACCCCCCTACACGTCATCGCTTTCAAGCCTCCCTCCTACTGATACCTCTCTGTCCGGGGTCCCACTCAGTTCTGCGTGTTTTATACCCCCCCCCCCCATGACACTGACATCATTGCGACGGTCACGATAACATCAGTTTCAGATGCCCCACACCTGGGGGAAAGCGCACCTGAAGGGAGTGGACAGGTCCTTCGGACCCTTCTACCTCTCGATCAGGAGGAGATTAAATTAAAAGAGAGGAACTGCTGGAACAGGCAGTCTGCCCTTTCCATGGCTGCCTCTCTTTAACCCCTGAGGTGCCAGTCTGTGATCTGGCACCATTTGGCGCCAGATCGCAGACCTCTCTTGGAGATGGCTGACCTCTTGGATGTCAGCCAAGCCTCTGGGGATCCGCCCACTGACGTCATCGCACATGGCGCAATGATGTCAGTATGAGAATTAACCCCTATCTCCCAATCTGTGACAGCTAGAGGTTAATGAGCATGGCCTTTCCAATGATAAAAAAACAGCCCTGTTAAAAGTAAAATTTAATAAAATAAGAGTTTTTAAAAAAAAATTATTAATACAGCATTATTGGTCACTTTTCAATTATAATGTGAACAATGGAACTGCACTATTATTTTTTATTTTTTTTGGGGAGTTTTGACTAAAATCATGTAATTTCTCAGAAAAATAACATGTTCCCAGTTCTTTTTTTTTTTTTTAACATTCGCACCTCATAGAACATATAACTGCAAAGACTCGGATGATGAAATGTGTGAAAAATAATTTTACACGCTGTGGGTGATTGAAATTTTAATGGAAATTCACTTATTTTACTTTTGTATTTGTTTGTTTTAGCATTCTGACAGGATATGATGCATACATATAATAATGAGATATTAGGAGTCTACTGAAAATAATGATGTATAACGTGTCTGGGTCCTGCAATAAAACATGACTTCAAATCGCATTTAAACATGATGAGCACAAACCGTAAAAATGAGCTCCGCACACAGTGGAAATGGCTCAGCAGTGAAGGGGTTACGTTCTTTCTGTCTGGGGTTAATCTCCATAAGGCTTTTTGGGCACGTATTGATCACATTTAGTGTATGTGCACACGAGCGCCATCAGAAATTCCTCTTAATTTTTTCTCTGAACTTGATTGAGGTTGATGCATTACTTTTTCCTGACCAGGGGTTCCCTGCTCGATGGAGGGATTTTCACTCTGCCACAGTGATTGGGCGTTGGATGTTTGTGTTTGGAGGTCGTGCGGACAGATCTGGACCATTTCACTCCAACAATGAGGTCTACTGTAACAGGATCCGGGTCTTTGATCTCCTCTCTGAAAGCTGGTTAGATTCACCACAGACGACTGCTCCACCAGAAGGGAGGAGGAGTCACTCGGCATGTGAGTATCCGTATCCCATCATGGACTCAGACATTCCTTCCATTACTAGAGGCATAGGATCCACATTCTAAGAATGCAGAAGCGGCTGGGACCCGAGGTATCCGTATCAATGGGCCTGGCATAGCTGGAGGGGACGTTCAGGTGTTATGAAGTAGGTTGATCACCATGTGCGTGTCCACGTTCTTCAGAGGTTACATCTGTAAACTCTGCAAAGTGCTGATGCTGCAGGAAATGTCCCAGGCTTCACATTTAAGAACCCCTAAGGATAGACCCCTGACTTCTCTGACTTTTATTGTTGTTAGATACACCTTGTCTTTGTTTTCGACATTCTACTTTGTCTTTAAGATATCCAAATTCCATTTAAATAGGCCAATAGTAACACTATAACCTGCTTCTCACCAATACTGTTCCCTGTTTCAATTGTGTAGCAGCTGTTCCAAATATATTGTTGCTGTGTATCGCTCACAGTTGCTGTATCCATATTGTTGTCTTTTTTTTGGCGTCACAGTTGCTTATCGTGGTGAGCTGTACATTTTTGGAGGTTACAATGCTCGCCTGAACCGTCACTTTCAAGATCTGTGGAAATACACCCCAGGTATACGTTTCTAAGCAATGTTTATGATTGATGGAATGGATGAAAGTACATCAATCTGTGTATAATCTGGCGTTTTGCGATGTATCTCGGGGAGGTCCTCAGTGGGAGTCCGCCATACTGTCATTCCAAACACTATTCCAGCTCCAGGATATGAATTCAGCAACAATGTGAAAAAGTCGGAAACGTTGCTGTGTTCATATTTGTGTAAACGTTTTACAGTTTTCGCTCCAGTAAAGTTTTATATTGACATTTGAATCTCATTCAGGTCAATTCACTAAAAGGTGAAACTCGGTAGAACAGAACAATCCAGACTAAGTCACCGATTTGGAAAGTGAGATAAATGGGTGGGGGGGTTCCCGGTAAAATGCGGGGTAAAGTGCGGGGCCACTATTTTCATAGGAATGAAAGTGACTGTGATGGGAATGGGGGGCTGAGTAGCGTGTGTGTGTTTATGCGAGCGTGTGTTAGAGATTGATGAATGTGTGTGGCTGGAGTGGATTTGTGGTTGGGTGAGTGACGTATAACTGAGTGCGTTAACAGGACGGGTTGTTCAATAAGCCCTGAAATTGCTACCGAATTGCATCGAATGGTAAATTTAGCCGGTATTTTCGTGGCAATTTGTCTATTCGCTAAACTGTCATTTCACCAAATGCTGACGAATTGACAGCGAAATAATAAGCTGCAGTTCACAATTCTGCAATTTTGGCTATTTTGACCTAGATTTTTCACTTCTCCGGAGTTTCCCCTCTAGTGAATAGACCTGGTTATGATATCTGCGTATCAGCCTGTGTGATCATTAATAACCTGGCGTTTGGGTTATTGGATTTCCTCCCTTAGTTTGGAGTGTGTGTCTGTCAGGGGGGTCTTTAGATAATGATCTCATGTTATGGATTATTAGATTTCCTCCCTCAGTCTGGATTCCCTCGAGCTGATGCTGATGTTGATGACTGAGCCGATAGCAGCAAAGAACAAAGACAAAATACATAGAAATTATTTTTTTTTCGGTCAAAATACTTTATCTCCATAACATAGAACATGAATAGTCCAATAACAGGTGTTCTTGTGGCGTGCTGACCAATCAGCAGACAGTCATGTGTATATGTAGGCAAGTTAACCCTTTGCTGCTCGCTGATGAGAGTATTAGCAGCTTTGCTAAACTATTTAAATAAATTATAGATTTACTATATCCCTTTATATTTTGTGTGTGTGTGTATATATATATATATATATGTCCTGTCCCCACTCCACGTACCCCCGGGGTCTATGTGCAGCTTAACAGACAGGTAAACCTCTCCTACGAGTCAATGAACGGGACCGGTTTGCAGTCTGAAGGTTTTATTAACCCGTTGTAGGAATGTGGTAAAACTATAGGAAAACAGAAATATACGATATAAAGATACAGAATATATACGTGTTTTACACAGATAATAATACAAGACAGGATGTGTCCATATAAAACGTGGGGGTTTTATAACTAGGCCGGACTAATACTACATGAAAAGCAGCTGGCTGCAATGTAAGGGTTTACAAATTACAGCACATAAGGTGCTTCTAAAGCTGAGGGAAACTGTAAGGTGACTGGGAGGAATTTAGACCATAACCTTACCGACGATGCTTTCAATAGGGGGAGAGATTGGAATGAGGTGTTCCTTCCAGCTCCTGTGGTGAAGGAAATGGTGGCCTCTCTCCCACAATCCCCTGTAATAGTGAGGGAAGCACATGACTTAGCCTATAGGAATTCTGGGAAGGCTGAATACCAGGGTGCTGTAAAAATAAACGGCCACTAGATGGTGTCTCTAAACACATTAAATTTCTGCTCTGAAGGCAGCACAATATATAATGCCTCGATCGTCGCACACCCTGTTAGCAAGTTACTGGCTCCGGTGCTGGAAATTCACTAATAAAGAAATTGGTATTCCGCCACACGTAGACTTGTAATAGGTATCACGATTATAATTTAATAAACGTCAATGTTTCAGTCCTGCTGGACTTTCTTGAGCAAAGTCCGGTGTGTGTGTGTGTGTGTGTCCGTGTCCGTGTCCAGGTCATACTTTAAAATGAGAGAAATCTCAATGTATCCTTCCTGGTAAAATCCTTTGCAAATATATATCTATCAATAGTTTGTTTTATGTTTTGTGTTCGTGGGTAACGATGCTATTCCCTTATTGGTCTCTGGCTCATAGAGAGCTTTATATTTCTATACTTTATCCCCTATTTTATTTTGTATTATCATTTGTGGTTCACTGGGGATCAGCGTCTGGCTTTCAGCGACTGTTCCTCTGCGTTTACATTCCTCCCCTTCGAGAAAGCTGTTCCGGGTGCGAGGTAGAAAGTGGGGCCACTTTTTTTTCATAGTAATGAAAGTGACTGTGATGGGAATGGGGGGCTGAGTAGCCGGTGTGAGAATGTGTGTCATAGAGATTGATGAATGTGTGTGGCTGGAGTGAACTAAGAGTGGATTTGTGGTTGAGTGAGTGACGTAGGAGTGAGTGTGTTAACAGGAGGGGTTTGTGACGTGCATCATGTGGACTTGAGGGGGCATATTTTGTACGGCGCAGGGCTCATAATCAGTATTGGCACACGGTATCTCTACGCTTTATCGCATGCGCCGGACGGTGGGAGAAGCACCCCCTGATTTTATGGCGCGTTGGGAACGCACTCTTGGTTCACCCATCTCTGAATCATGGACTAAATCACTTACCCTGACGCACTCCGGTTCACCAATGGCTAAATTACAAGAAACCTCTTATAAAATATTGGCTTTCTGGTACCGCACGCCCACCCTGATTGCCACTTTTGACGCGTCTTACCCGCCGACTTGCTGGAGATGCAACGTAGCAATAGGCACATACCTCCATATCTGGTGGGAATGCGCATCTCTTAAACCGTTCTGGAAGATGGTCCATGACCTGGTGCGCCGCACGATGGATGTGGATCTGGAATTCACACCACAAACCTTCCTATTACTCATGTTACCATTCTCGGTGAAGGTGATGAAGAAATCAGTTTTGTTACGCATCCTTTTGGTGGCCAGAACACTGATTCCTCTCTACTGGAGAACTGCAACTATACCAACCCTGAAAACATTAGTTGACAAAATGGAGATTTTACGTTCCAATGAGGAACTTGCACTTACCCCGTCGGCGGCAGCACAACATTTCACCAAGGTGTGGTTCCACTGGGCTGCCTACTGCTCCTCAGCGAACTTTAGAACGGATTTAGCAGCAGTTGCGAACACGGTGGAGGCCATGGGGCCTCATAGTCCATAGGAGGCAGGCGGCGGACTACCACCCATGAATGGCCTTGAGCTGCAGGATAAGCTCTCACGATCCGCTTCAACTCCCTGTGTATTGCTTCCCTTATGTCGTCCTTTTCCCCTCCACATGATCTGTTACTCTTCCTTTCCTTTCTTACTTTCCTTTGCTAATCTATGCCCTTTCTGTCCTGAACCCTTAGTTCTGTGAATATCCCTAGACTGTCGGATCCATTATTCCTATACTGGATTCATACAAAACCTTTCTGCCAGCCTAAAGCACCTTTGTTCTCTGAATAAGTCATTTCAGCACTGCTATCGGAATGGGATATATTTCTCTTATGTGTTCAAGTACTGTGATCTCATACTGTACAGGTCGTTGGTTGTTTTTGATAGTAAGGATTACCGTAGCCACTTTTGAAACACCTACGTAGATTATATGCTTTAACTAACGGCTTCTTCTATTCAATACTATGTGAAATCCCTTTTGCTTTCATATGTATGTATGCTACTACTTTTGAAAACTAATAAACTCTTTATTATAAAAAATAATCCGTATTGGCCATTGCCCTCTCTTGTGTGCAGAATGTTTGTGTGATTTGTGATTATGCAAGAAGGTCATTGTCACAATCTGCTGATCAGATTAGATTTCCAGTTTGAGTCATGTTCTCACTGTTTGTATCTAAATCTAATTCGATTACACCAAAACCTCCCTTAGAAGATGTTGTGATTTTGTGTATTGAAATGACCTATGTGTAACTGTATAAATGTGTCTCTCATTAAAGCAATTCATTCTAAACCTGAAAGACCACAGATCTACAGCCTCGTCTTGTTTCTGGGGGATGCTAGCAGGCTCTGTGTCCCGGTCCTTTAGCTACGTCTGAGGACTGGAGGAAGGCACGGGAGTCTGACTGGGGAGAACACGGGGGGATCCTTGAAGGAAGTGGCATTGGCAGATGTGACCCGGTTTGGGTACAGAGATCTGTTATATTGTCTGGCAGCGTCGTGATTTGCTTCCTGATATTGGGGACCCTTTGCCGTGGATGGAACGGATATTGAAGTAAGGGCCATAGGCACAAGTTGGTGCAGCCCAGAGCGAGTGGAGATGTGTCCCCGCCGAGAGAGACCGCAGAGGTGTTGACTTCGGTGAACGAAAACAGTCTAGAGGACTGTGGAGCACACAGCGCTGCGGGATCTGATTTGTATCCATGGATGACAAGTTGCCTGTGGATTACAAATGGCCAAGTACCCTGTGTTGTGTGGAGCAGGAGGGCTCGTTTATTCCTTGTGAGCAGAGGACCTTCAGCTGTGGAGACCCGGAGTGTTGGGACCTCAGCCCACTGCGAGTCATGGAGACCAGTTGGTGCGATTGCCCTTTGCCGCACTCGATCTAAGGTGCAAATATGAGGACTTGCTGCAACGTGTGAGCGAGGAGGATTCCCAGATTCCCCAATTAACATGACGGGGAATCATAATTCTAATAAAGACACGAAGGCTCATATTATGCTATCTTTCCTTTACTTAAGCCGATAGCAGCAAAGAAAATCTCTCAAATACAGCAACAAAAGTATTTAGAGAGAAAAATGCAGTTTAACAATACATCTAACAATAGCAGGTAATGGTACAGTCCAGCTCCCTGCTGTCCAATCGTCAGGTAGACCGCTCCATAAATTCCCTGGTAACTCTTGGCTCCTCCTCTTTCTTGATGCGAGACGAGTCAACATCTTCTTCAACTAAATGGAAGCAATGGAAGAATAATCATCCTTGAACAAACTCCAACAGGAAGTGAAAACCTTCAACGTAGACTCCAACTTGAAGCTCAAGTTGCCGGAGAAAAACAACGTATTAAAGGTTACCAAGAGCTTATTCAAAAGGTACCGTACGACCATAATAACCACCGCGATACTTAAATTTAACCTCTAATAAAGGGTGGGAATAGTCCCAAATATTAGGGCGGGATAATACTCTCCTTCGTGTCTTTATTATAATTATGATTCCCCGTCATGTTAATAGGGGAATCTGGGAATTATCCCACAAGACACGGAGGCGAGTATTATGCTAGTTCAAAGCTTAGTTAACTAGTGATAGTGACATGTGAAACACAGTTTTAAAATAAAACTCCCTAAAAGTGGATTCTCTGGACCAGTCTGCTGTTTTTAAGATGTCCTCAAGACGACATCCATGGGAAAAAAGCTCCGGAAGCCGAAGCACTCCGGTAAGAATGAGCTCCGAACACGGAGACGTCAACACCAGCTTCCGACATGATCCATTTAACCCACCCAGCGAGTGTGGTAGAAGTTACTGATTTATATGGTTTACGTAGGGAAATGAATAATCGTTGAGATTGAAGAGACCTGTTAAGGGCAGTAACTATTTTGTATTCCTTTAAACAACGCACCGGGCACAAACTTGGACGTTGTGGAAAAGCTGGATAGAAAACCTCGGACAATGAAGTTTTTGTCCTATTAGAAATCAAAAATTTCACTCCTGTGGGGGAAAAACATCTACCCCCTAAATCCAGGGCCCAAACATCCAAGACTCTTTTGCAGGAGATCAAGCAAAGTAAAATGGCCAATTTCGCTGCAATTTGTTTAACCTCCCTGACGGTCTAATTTTTTCAAAATTTTGTGTCTAAAAGCGTTTCAATTTTTTTGGAAAGGAAATGTGTTGTTTTATATAGTAAGCCTGTATTCCGTAGGAATAACTCACTGAAATCCGTGCAAGCATGAGTCTAGTAAACACACGGAGTCAGAGAAGGTTTGAAACCTGAAATAATTTATTATCCCAAAAATAATTATCCAAAATAATGGAAATAAATTATATTCAATAATCAAACCAAAAAAATGCCTCTTTCCTCTGGGTGCTGGGATTTCTGTCCAGATGTACACTCCTTTGGTGGATCTGGGCAAGCGCCAGCAAAACTTGTATTGCAAAGCCTTATTAAATTTTAGAAATTATTTTTGCCTTTTCTGTAATTCTGCTTTGAGAATAAATACTCTTTTTTTGCTACCGCCGTGTCCTGTATATTTCATTGGCAAAGGAGTGTACATCTGAACAAGAATCCCAGCACCCAAAAAGCTTATTTTACAGTATTTTTCCAGTAATTTTTTCTGTTTTACAGTTCTTCAAATTTGCCACCTGGTCCCGCCCCCCCCCCCTGCGTCGCGTGGCTCGCAGGGAGCGGAACCAGGAAGCAAAGTCGCCGGCTGCTGTGATCACACTGCGGTGACAGTGGAGACGGCGAGGGAGAGAATGATGCGCGGAGTATGCATCCAGCCCGAGTGTGGCTCGGGGTTACCGATCGCGGTAGCAAAATTTAACCCCGAGTCACACTCGGGAATACCGCCAGGCAGGCTAATGGACAAAACTTCATTATCGGGCCACCCGTCCAAAAAACTAAACACCATATTAACATCCCAGGTGTTAGAATAACGAGGACGAGGAGGTCTTTTACATCGTATACCTTTTAACAACCTACAGTTGTGTTCAAAATGATTCAACCCCCAATGCTGTAAAGGGTTTTAGGGAATTTAGTGACATTTGTAATTGTATTCAGAATGAAATCCTACAAGGACTTTTTAAAGAACCATATGCAACTAAAATGACATCAATTGGTTTTGTAATACAGTAGTAAATGTTTCTTTTGTGAATTCTTCATTGACACAATTATTCAACCCCTTAAAGACTAGCACTCTGAAGAACAGAGGTTCATTCAAGTGTTTTCAATCAGGTATTGAAAACACCTGTGGATGTCACGGAGCAGCAATAAAGCATAATAAGCACCAATTAGGCAGCTTTAAAATGACTGATACTCAGCTCCTTCTAGACATTTACTGGTGTGGTTACAAACATGGTGAAGTCAAGAGAATGTCCAGGAAGACAAGAGAAGAGGTGATTACTCTTCACAGGAAGGGCAATGGCTATAAGAAGATTGCAAAGATGTTAAACATACCAAGAGAGACCATAGAAAGCATCATTCGCAAATTCAAGGCAAAGGGCACTGTTGAAACGCTACCTGGTCGTGGCAGAAAGAAGATGCTGACTTCGACTGCTGTGCGCTACCTGAAGCATAGAGTGGAGAAAAGTCCCCGTTTGACTGCTGAGGAACTGAGAAAAGATTTGTCAGATATGGGTACTGAAGTTTCAGCTCAGACAATACGGCGCACACTGCGTAATGAAGGCCTCCATGCCAGAACTCCCAGGCGCACCCCCTTGCTGTCTCCAAAGAATAAGAAGAGTCGACTGCAGTATGCCAAAAGTCATGTGGACAAAGCACAGAAGTTTTAGGATAGTGTTCTGTGGACTGATGAAACAAAATTAGAACTGTTTGGGCCCATGGATCAACGCTATGTTTGGAGGAGGAAGAACAAGGCCTATGAAGAAAAGAACACCTTGCCTACTGTGAAGCATGGCAGGGAGTCAATCATGCTTTGGGGCTGTTTTGCTTCTGCAGGTACAGGGAAGCTTCAGCGTGTGCAAGGTACCATGAATTCTCTTCAGTACCAGGAGATATTGGATGACAATGTGATGCAGTCCGTCACAAACCTGAGGCTTGGGAGACGTTGGACCTTTCAACAGGACAATGATCCCAAGCATACCTCCAAGTCCACTAGAGCATGGTTGCAGATTAAAGGCTGGAACATTTTGAAGTGGCCATCTCAGTCACCTGACTTAAATCCGATTGAGAACCTCTGGTGGGACTTAAAGAAAGCAGTTGCAGTGCGCAAGCCTAAGAATGTGACTGAACTGGAGGCTTTTGCCCATGACGAATGGGCGAAGATACCCGTAGATCGCTGCAAGACACTTGTGTCAAGCTATGCTTCACATTTAAAAGCTGTTATAACTGTAAAAGGATGTTGTACTAAGTACTAAGATTGAATGTCACTTGGGGGTTGAATAAAACTGATAATGATGTGAGCACAGAAAAGACATTTGTGGTTATTTCATTATAAATGTTATGTTATATTTGTCTGACTTACACATGCCTCTTTGATTTAATTGTAAGCAAGATGACTGAATGATCAAAATCAATGTCAAACTGGCCAAAACACTCAATTTCAGTGGGGGTTGAATAATTTTGAACACAACTGTACATACAATCAGATGTTTTCCTGCAGAAAAATTCAACAAATTACTGATACGGATTAACCTGTCGTTCCACACACCAAGAAACCCATGCATTCCATGCTGATCTGTATCTCCTAGTAGATGGAGCCCAGGAGCTTGACAACAAGGAGGCAGTTGCCTCCAAAACATCGAAGGAAGGCCAGTGATCCCTGAAACTTTCCACGCTATTAACTCCATTGAGTGAAGCTCATGACATTCTGAAGTGTTCCCTCTTGGTCCCTCGGAGTGGAGGAGGAGACCCGAATCAACCTGGGAACGTCTACAGACCGTTCCAGAAGTCATGTGAACCATGGTTTAGACTTCCAAAAGGGCGTTATGAGCACTACTGTACAGGGCTCGAGTCCTGCGGGAACGGCGTTCCCGCACTTCTCCCGCTGCGGGAACGCGGGTTCCCGCTGTGGCCTGAGCCCAAAACGATTGAGCTGCTGACCACACATTGCCGGCGGCCGCGTGCTTTCCTGCTACGCTACGAACGGCCGCTGGCAGGAAGTGCAGCCACTCACCTGGGATCTAACAGCCAGCCGCAATCTCGCGAGATCGCGCCTGGCTGTTTGATCGATCCCAGGCGAGCAACCGCACTTCCTGCCACGGCCGGTCGTAGCAGGAAAGCACGCAGCCGCCAGCAATGTGAGGCCAGCAGCTCAATCATTTCGGACCCACTGAGGAGAGGTGAGCTGCTGGGGGCAAAAAAATACCATGTGTGAGCTGGGGGCAATTATATCCATTGTGTGAGCTGGGGGCAATTATATCCATGATGTGAACTTGGGGCAGTTATATCCATGTGAACTTGGGGCAATTATATCCATGTGAACTTGGGGCAATTATATCCATGTGAACTGGGGGCAATTATATCCATGTGAACTGGGGGCAATTATATCCATGTGAACTGGGGGCAATTATATCCATGTGAACTGGGGGCAATTATATCCATGTGAACTGGGGGCAATTATATCCATGTGAACTGGGGGCAATAATATCCATGTGAACTGGGGGCAATAATATCCATGTGAACTGGGGGCAATAATATCCATGTGAGCTGGGGGGGCAATAATATCCATGTGAGCTGGGGCAATATATACCCATGTGAGCTGGGGGCAATATATACCCATGTGAGCTGGGGGCAAATATATCCATATAACCAGTGCTGTGTATATTATTCTGGGGGTCCAGTGCTGGGCATATTATTCTGGGGGTCCAGTGCTGGGTATATTATTCTGGGGGTCCAGTGCTGGGTATATTATTCTGGGGGTCCAGTGCTGGGTATATTATTCTGGGGGTCCAGTGTTGTGCATATTATTCTGGGGCTCAGTGCTGTGCATATTATTATTGGGGCTCGGTGCTGGGTATATTATTCTGGGGCTCAGTGCTATGTATGTTATTCTGGGGGTCCAGTGCTGGGTATATTATTCTGGGGGCTCAGTGCTCTGCATATTATTCTGGGAGTCCAGTGCTGGGTATATTCTTCTGGGGGCTCAGTGCTGTGTATGTTATTCTGGGGGTCCAGTGCTGGATATGTTATTCTGGGGGTCCAGCGCCTGTGTATATAATTCTGAGGGGTCTGTGCCTGTGTATATAATTCTGGGGTGGGGGGTCTGTGCCTGGATGGATATATATATGTTGTTAGTCCAGTTGCCAAAATCACGAGTATACCTGTACGTAGTGATACCTTTCACTGATCAGTATAGTTTCCAGACCTGAAGAGGAGAGGTTACACTCTTGAAAGCTTGTCTTTTAAATGTAAAGTTAACCCAATAAAAATGGTATCAGCACGTACTGTTATACTCGTGATATATATATTTTTTCTTCAGGTAATAGGGGTTGTGGAATTCGTGGGTGAGTTCCCTCACTTTTTTCACCAGGACTTGACCCCTGCTACTGTAGCTAACTGTGATAGTATTAACAGTATTACTGTTAGAATGAGCGCGAATGGAGGAAACGCGTAGTGTCCCTAGAGGCCACGTCTGAAACAGAGCATCTATAGCCAGAGCCATGGGATCTGGTCTCCAACTGTAATACTGCGGTAGAAGGGCATTGAGGCGTGAAGCAAATCTATAGAGAAGGGACCCCAGAGGGATGACAAGGCGACAAACACCCTGGTGTCCAATCTCCAATCGCTGGAATCTACCAGATATCTTGAGTTCCCGTCCGCCACAACATTGCTGAGCCCTGGAATGTATTGGGCCTGCACCGATAGGCTGTGAGACAGGCAAAAGCCCCTAAAGGATTTCGCTGTCTCTGCCAACTGTTTGGATCTGGGACCTCCCAGATGGTTGATGTATCGCACTGCAGACAAATTGTCCATCTTTAGTAGAATGGAACTCGCCTGGAAGTGTTTGGTAAAACTTTGAATAGCAAACAAACCAGCGAGGAGTTCCAGACAATTTATGTGTAAGTCTATCTCTGTAGAATCCCATCTGCCGCCTGTGGACAGCGAAACGCATTGCGCACCCCACCCGGATCTGCTGGCATCTGACTCTATTACTAACTCTGGAGTCGGATGGATGATGGTCCTGCCATTCCATGACTCCAGATGATTTAGCCACCATTGCATCTCTTGCTTCGACTCGTCGTCCAAAGAGATGCAATCTGGATAAAGCCATCCTCTCCTCAGATATCGTGCCTTCAGACATTGAAGGGCCCGATAATACAGCGGTCCTGGAAAGACCGCTTGTATTGTTGCGGAGAGAAGGTCCAGTAGGTGAGCTAACCATCTCAGGGGGAACTCCTGTGTAGATAGAAGTCGTCGGATTTCCTTGTGGATCAGCCGAACTTTGGCTGAAGGCAAAGAAAGAGACATCTCTACCGTATCTGTGAAATCTAAAAATTCGATGGACTGTGTTGGTGGTTGAGAATCTATATTTTTTTTTTGTAGTTTATTAGGAAACCCAAGTTGGATAACCGGTTTACTGTCCAATCCTTGTGGACTGTCAATAAATTTGGATCCTCCGCCAGGAGGAGAATATCGTCTCTAGTAAATTACTAGATGTACCCCCCCCCCCTGTCGCGGAGGAACGCTGCCACTGGTCTCCTTAACTTGGTGAAACACCCAAGGGGCGGATGACAGACCGAAAGGGAGGGACTTGATCCTCCAAAGGGTGCCCTCCCAGAGGAACTGAAGGAAATCCCTGCTTCAAGCTTCTATTGGAATCGTCAAATACGCATCTTTCAGGTCTATCTTGACCAACCAATCTTGTGGAGTTAAGACCCCTTTTAATGATGGAATGCCCTCCATTTTGAAGTGATTGTATACAACATATTCGTTGAGACATTTTAAATTTATTACCGGATGGAAATCTCCGTCTTTCTTCTTTACCAAGAATATATTGCTGATAAATATCTCTCTGTGAGGTATCACCTCTTCTATTGAATTCTTGAGTAAATTTTTTACTTCTAGTGAAGTAACCACTCTGTCCTTTTCAGACATTACCATTATCCCTGGAGGAACATCTTGTATGGGGTGTGAAGTGAAATCTATCCTGAAACCTCGTAATGTCTGAAGAACCCATGGGTCTGAAGTGACTATCTGCCAATGTCTGAAACAATTTGATGTCCTGCCCCCCACCTCTTCTGTGAAAGAATGTAGGTGTGAAACTATACTCACCAAAAGATCCTGATCTGCTAGATCCTCTGTAACCTCGATAACGCTGAGGTCTGGACCTTTGTGGAAAAAAGGTGGGATTTTTTGGGACCTCTTGGAAAGAACCTCTTGAGGTGGAATATGCGTTACGGCCGGGCAAATGGCCCCTGCTTCTCCCGGCCCTGTCAACAACTCTATTAGGGAATGCCTTTCTAATATTGGCCTTTACCTTGCCAACGGTGGACGAGGACCTTGTATAGTCCGTCATCTCTTTAAAGATGCTTTCGCCAAATAACATGCCCTCAGCATTAGGGCCTGGTTCATTAGTCGCTAAAGTAGTCACTTTAGGGTAAATTGTAAGGAGAATAGAGAGTCTCCTCTCGCTAGATAAAGACGTGTTAATGTTTCCGAACACGCAAACCAGTCTTTGTATCCAGCCCCTGTACTCAAACAGTTCTGGTCTCTCATTTGTGAGGAGAGCTCGTTCAACCAAGTCCATTAACTTTGTCAACGGGCCCAAAAAGTCAAATAGTTTATCATGGCACTCCTTTTAAGGTGGCCTCTACCCCTCTTTTTGGAGTCCAATTTGACCCTTGTAGTATATCAATTATTTTCGGATCTAACTCTGGTGGTAAATGAAGTTTATGTGCCAAAGTTGGGGTTGGGCACTCAGCCCTCAGATTATTTCTAGTTTTTTTTGTCCATCGGCATGCGAATGCGCTGCTCTATATATTGAGCTACATGCTCTATTGGTGTCCACTCCGCAGATCGCTGGTGTTTCAGCTGTTCTGGGACAAACATGGAGTTCCCCAGCGCATCTACCGGGTCTGCAACTGTTTTTAGCCTCATTGGAGTCAGATGAAGACACCGTGTCTGACTCGATCGGAGAAACCTCCGGATCATAGTCGGGGTCAGAGCTCTCCTTCGAATCTGACACTGCTGCCTTGCTGGAAAATTCCGATGAGCTGTCAGAATCCTTAGCGTGTTTCCACTTTCTTTTAGTGGTGGCCGATGTTAAATGGCCTCTTTCGGACCACAGTGGAGTGCTGTGGGGATTCCTTTTGCATACGGGCATATATATACGCCTTTTATTTGAGAGCATTTTTTAGGGAGTTGCTCATCTCCCTATTTCGAAGTCCCACGGACCTTGTCCTCCCGATGGGAGTCAATGGAAAGCAATGTATCCAAAGCTGGAGAACTTATTGAGGATCTTCTAGCAGAATGACCCTCCAATACTCAAATTGAGAATACTTTAAATTATTGAGGAAAACGCCGACATAGCCGCCACAAAGGCATCTGCCGGGTTATTAGAGTGAGGTGCCGATATTAAAGCACCTGGGGTGGATGGGACATTCCGTTGAGATTCCCTGAGGTAACAAGCCGTTGCACGCCGCGCATGCGCAAGCCACCGCAAGCTTTACCTCAGGGCAGTGGCGCGAAGCCGCGCCTCTCCTCAAACAGTTGCAAGGGAGGCGCCAAATCTCCACAGAACCCGCCGGAGAGACGAGCCATCTCTCCGGAGGGAAACGCTACCAAAAACCTTGCGAAACCAACAAATAAACCTAATATGCTCCCACAACTAACCAACGACTGTGTATATAAAATATATCTGTGGAAAAAAAATTCTACATGAAAATACTACAAGTACAGCAAAACATGCATATACATTTAGATTCAACAAGTATATAAATATACATATATAGCTATATATATATTAAAAACATAAAGTACATAAGACTTGTTCAAATCCAATAATGGAAATTTGCTGCTCCAAAGAAAAGAGGAGCCAAGGGTTACCAGGGAATTTATGGAGCGGTCTACCTGACAATTGGACAGCAGGGAGCTGGACTGTACCATTACCTGCTATTGATATATGTATTGTTAAACTGTATTTTTCTCTCTAAATACTTTGTATTTGAGAGTTTTTTTCTTTTTGCTGCTATCGGCTTAAGTAAAGAAAAGATAGCATAATACTCGCCTCCGCGTCTTGTGGGATAAATGTGCCTGTACTAGCCTTTCTACTGTGGAAATGAGAATGAACGGAGGGAAAGCATAAAGCGTCCCTAGCGGTCAGACCTGGACCAGAGCATCCGTGGCCAAAGCCATGGGGTCTGGTCTCAACTGTAATATTGTAGTAAGAGTGTTGAAGCGAGAAGCAAACAAATCTATAGAGAATGGACCCCAGAGGGATGACAAACTGGCAAATACCCTGGTGTCTAATCTCAAATCGCTGGAATCTATCAGATATCTTGAATTCCAGTCCGCCACTACATTGCTGAACCCTGGAATGTATTGGGCTTGAACTGAGAGATTGAGAGACAGGTAAAACCCCCAAAAGGATTTTGCTGTCTCTTACTGTTTGGACCTGGGGCCTCTAAGGTGATTGATATAACGCACCGCGGATAGGTTGTCCATCTTGATCCATCTATGGAATTTGCTTGGAAATGTTTGATAAAACTTTGAATAGCAAACAAACCAGCAAGGAGTTCTAAACAATTTATATGCAATTCTAATTCTGTGGAATCCCATCTGCCACCTGTGGAAAGCGATCTGCAGCGCGCAGCCCAGCCAGATCTGCTGGCGTCTGATTCTATGACCAATTCTGGGGTTGGATGGATGATGGCTTTTCCGTTCCACGACTCTAAATGATTTAGCCACCATTGAATCTCCAATTTCGACTCATCGTCCTGAGAGATGCAATCTGGAATATTATAGAAGACCTGACCCCAGTAACCTTTTTCTCTTTGAAGATGCAATCTGGATAAGGCCATCCCCTCTACGGATATCGTGCTTTCAGACGTTGAAGAGCTCGATAATACAGCGGTCCTGGAAAGATCACCTGTATTGCTGCGGAGAGTAGGCCCAAGAGGCGAGCTAACCATCTCAGAGGCAACTCTAGTGCAGATAAAAGACGTCTGATTTCCCTGTGAATCAGTCAAACTTTGGCTGAAGGCAGAGAAAGAGATATCTCTATTGAGTTTACGGTGAAACCAAGAAATTCGATGGATTGTGTCAGTGTAAGGACCGATTTCTTGTAATTTATCAAAAAAAAAAATTGGATAACTGATTGTCCAATCCTTGCGAATTATCAAGGAATGTCGATCCTTCGCCAGAAGGAGAATATCATCCAGATAAATTACCAGGCGCACTCCCTTGCTGCGGAGGAACGACACCACTGGTTTAATTAACTTGGTGAAACACCTGGGGGCGGATGAAAGGTCGAAAGGTAGGGACTTGAACCTCCAAAGGGTGCCCTCCCAAACAAATTGAAGGAAGTCCCTGCTTGCAATATCTATCGGGATTGTCAAATATGCATCTTCTAGGTCTATTTTGACTAGGGTTGCACCGATACCGATACTAGTATCGATATCGGTGCCGATACCGGGTACTGCAGGAGTACTTGGTACTCGTGCAGTACCCCCGATATTTTTTTCCGATACCGGAAGCCGGCATTGAGCCGGCTTCCGGTATCCGAGGGGCTGCGGCGGCTGTCCGAATGCTCTATCGGCATTCGGACAGCCGCCACTGGAGCTCTGCGATACTTACCTTCCTTCAGCGCCGCCGAGAATGTCTTCGCGCGCGCGCGCTGGTTGGAAGGACCCCAGCCGCGACCACGTGGGACCATGTGATCACGACTGGGGTCCTTCCAACCAGCGCACGCGCGGAAACTTTCCCGGCGTCGCTGAAGAAGGTAAGTATAAACAAAGTGAGCAGCTGCAGGGCCTGTCCGAATGCAGATAGAGCATTCAGACAGGCCCTGCAGCTGCTCTCCGCTCATACTCACCTTCCTTCAGCGACGCCGGGAAGTTTCCGCGCGGGCGCTGGTTGGAAGGACCCCAGCCGCGATCACATGGTCCCACGTGGTCGCGGCTGGGGTCCTTCCAACCAGCGCGCGCGCGCGAAGACTTTCCCGCGTCGCTGAAGGAAGGTAAGTATGAGCGGAGCGGAGGGGGGCATATCCATGAGCAATGGGGCATATCCATGAGCAATGGGGCAATATCCATGAGCAATGGGGCAATATCCATGAGCAATGGGGCAATATCCATGAGCAATGGGGCATATCCATGAGCAATGGGGCAATATCCATGAGCAATGGGGCAATATCCATGAGCAATGGGGCATATCCATGAGCAATGGGGCATATCCATGAGCAGGGGGCATATCCATGAGCAATGGGGCAATATCCATGAGCAATGGGGCATATCCATGAGCAATGGGGCAATATCCATGAGCAATGGGGCAATATCCATGAGCAATGGGGCAATATCCATGAGCAATGGGGCATATCCATGAGCAATGGGGCAATATCCATGAGCAATGGGGCAATATCCATGAGCAATGGGGCATATCCATGAGCAATGGGGCATATCCATGAGCAGGGGGGCATATCCATGAGCAATGGGGCAATATCCATGAGCAATGGGCATATCCATGAGCAATGGGGCAATATCCATGAGCAATGGGGCAATATCCATGAGCAATGGGGCAATATCCATGAGCAATGGGGCATATCCATGAGCAATGGGGCATATCCATGAGCAATGGGGCAATATCCATGAGCAATGGGGCATATCCATGAGCAATGGGGCATATCCATGAGCAATGGGGCATATCCATGAGCAATGGGGCATATCCATGAGCAGGGGGGCATATCCATGAGCAATGGGGCAATATCCATGAGCAATGGGGCATATCCATGAGCAATGGGGCAATATCCATGAGCAATGGGGCAATATCCATGAGCAATGGGGCAATATCCATGAGCAATGGGGCAATATCCATGAGCAATGGGGCAATATCCATGAGCAATGGGGCAATATCCATGAGCAATGGGGCATATCCATGAGCAATGGGGCAATATCCATGAGCAATGGGGCATATCCATGAGCAATGGGGCATATCCATGAGCAATGGGGCATATCCATGAGCAGGGGGGCATATCCATGAGCAATGGGGCAATATCCATGAGCAATGGGGCATATCCATGAGCAATGGGGCAATATCCATGAGCAATGGGGCAATATCCATGAGCAATGGGGCAATATCCATGAGCAATGGGGCAATATCCATGAGCAATGGGGCATATCCATGAGCAATGGGGCAATATCCATGAGCAATGGGGCATATCCATGAGCAGGGGGGCATATCCATGAGCAATGGGGCAATATCCATGAGCAATGGGGCATATCCATGAGCAAGGGGGCAATATCCATGAGCAATGGGGCATATCCATGAGCAGGGGGGCATATCCATGAGCAATGGGGCATATCCATGAGCAATGGGGCAATATCCATGAGCAATGGGGCATATCCATGAGCAATGGGGCATATCCATGAGCAGGGGGGCATATCCATGAGCAATGGGGCAATATCCATGAGCAATGGGGCATATCCATGAGCAAGGGGGCATATCCATGAGCAAGGGGGCATATCCATGAGCAATGGGGCATATCCATGAGCAATGGGGCAATATCCATGAGCAATGGGGCATATCCATGAGCAGGGGGCATATCCATGAGCAAGGGGGCAATATCCATGAGCAAGGGGGCAATATCCATGAGCAAGGGGGCATATCCATGAGCAAGGGGGCAATATCCATGAGCATGGGGCATATCCATGAGCAATGGGGCATATCCATGAGCAATGGGGCATATCCATGAGCTATGGGCATATCCATGAGCAAGGGGGCATATCCATGAGCAAGGGGGCAATATCCATGAGCAAGGGGGCATATCCATGAGCAAGGGGCAATATCCATGAGCAAGGGGCAATATCCATGAGCAAGGGGGCAATATCCATGAGCAAGGGGGCAATATCCATGAGCAAGGGGGCAATATCCATGAGCATGGGGCATATCCATGAGCAATGGGGCATATCCATGAGCTGGGGGCATATCCATGAGCTGGGGGGCAATTATCCATGAGCTGGGGGGCAATTATCCATGAGCAGGGGGCATATCTATGAGACCTGGGGGCTTTATAGGAGGTCTGTTCTTATTGGAAAGCGTCACATGGCATAAAATAAAAGTATCGGTAATTGGTATCGGTGAGTACTTGAACAAAAGTATCGGTACTCGTACTCGGTCTTAAAAAAGTGGTATCGGTGCATCCCTAATTTTGACCATCCACTCTCGGAGATAAAACTCCTTTTAATGATGGAATGCCTTCCATTTTGAAATGATTGTACACAACGTACTCGTTTAGGTGTTTTAAATAGATTACTGGACGAAAGTCCCCATCTTTCTTTTTTTACAAGGAATATATTGCTCGGGAATATCCCCTTTTGGAGGTATCACCTCCTCTATCGCATTTTTCTTGCATTTTTTATTTTTTTTTAATTGTAGTGAAATAATGCCTTTGTCTTTTTTGGACATGACCATATTTCCTGGAGGTATAGTTTGTATGGGGTGTGAGGTTAATTCTATCTTGAAGCCCCTTACTGTCAGTAGAACCCATGGATCTATCGTGATCATCTGCCAGTATTGGAAAAAATTTAATATCCTGCCCCCACCTCGTCTGTGAAAGAAAGTTGGTGTGAAACTATACTCCGCAAAATATCCCGATCTTCTCGCACCTCTATAACCATGTTGACGGTGAAATCTGGTCCTTTGCGGAAAAGAGGTGGGGGTTTTTTGGGGCGTCATGATAAGAGGACTTAAAGGAGCCTCTTGAGGTGGAGTAAGGGTTGCGGCCGGGAAAACGACCCCTGCTTTTCCTGGCCCTGTTGAAAACCCTATTCGGGAAAGCTTTCCTGATATTAGCCTTCACCTTACTTATCATTGAGAAGGACCTTGTATATTCGGTCATCTCCTTAAAGATGCCGCCTCCAAAATAATAGACCCTCAGCACTGGGACCAGGCTCATTGTGTGCTAAGGTTGCCACCTTAGGATCTATCTTGAGGAGAATTCCCAGATTCCCCTATTATCATGACTGGGAATTCTAATAAAGACACGGAGATGAGTATTATGCTATCTTTCCTTTACTTAAGCCGATAGCAGCAAAGAAAATCTCTCAAATACAATAACAAAAGTATTTAGAGAGAAAAATACAGTTTAACAATACATATAACAATAGCAAGTAATGGTACAGTCCAGCTCCCTGCTGTCCAATCGTCCGATAGACCGCTCTATAAATTTCCTGGTAACCCCTGGCTCCTCCTCTTTTCTTGATGCGAGACAGGCTAACATCGTCTTCAATAAAACCGAACAATGGAAGAATATTCATCCTTCAACGAAAAACTCCAACACGAAGCTCCAGCCTTCAACGCAAACCCCTTCATGAAGCTCAAGCTCTTCTCCAACGAACACAACGGAAGAACTCCTCATCATCCAATGAAAGCTTCAACAGGAAGATTAAACTGTCGGAAAATAAATGTATTAAAGCTCACCAAGAGCTTATATTAAGAAGGTTTGAAAATCTGTAATGACTACTGAAATAATTAAAACTTAATAACCAAATATAAAGGGTGGGAATAACCCAATTATCGGGTGGGATAATACTCGCCTCCGTTTCTTTATTATAATTATGATTCCCCGTCATAATAGGGGAATCTGGGAATTATCCCACAAGACACGGAGGCTCATATTATGCTAGTTCAAAGCTTAATTAATTAGTGATAGTGACATGTGACACACTGGTTTAAAATAACACTCCCTAAAGGTGGATTCTCTGGACCAGTCTGCTGGTTTAAGATGTCTACAAGACAACATCCACAGAAAAAAGTTCCAGAAGCAGAAGCACTCCGGGAAGAATGAGCTCCGAACACTGAGACGTCTACACCAGCTTCTGACATGATCCATTTACCCCACCCAGCGAGTGTGGTGGAAGTTACAAAATTGTATGGTTTTCGTAAGGATATAAAAACCGTAGGGGTTGGAGTGACCTTTTAGGGGCAGTAACTCTTTCATATTTTTAAAACAATTTGCTGGGTAAAGGACAGGACGCTGTGGCAAAACTGGATAGAAGACCTCTGACAATGAAGTGTTTGTCCTATAGGAAAATTGAACATTTCTCCCCATGTCGGGTAAAACTTCTTCCCGTTAAGTTTAGGGCTCGAACGTGTGAGACTCTATTGCAGGAAATCAAACAAAGTAAAATGGCCAATTTTGCAGAAATCCGTTAAGACCGTTTTATTCTCGGGCCACTTATCCAGAAAATTTAAAACTATATTGACATCCCAGATGTTAGAATAACGGGAACGAGGGGTCGTTTACACTGTACACCCTTCAATAACCTACCAGCAGGAATACCGTTAAAAACCCTGATGTGAAGCAGGTATCGCTGATCTGAGGTTATTGATCGTGCGATACACTTTACCATCCTCAAATAGATGTGTGAAGAAACTAAACAAGTTACTCAAGGAACCGATATGGGATCAACTTGATGTTCCACACACAAAGAAACCCATGAGTTCCATGCGCTACCATATCTCCTCCTAGTAGAGGGGGCCCAGGAACTCGACAACAAGGAGGCAGATGCTTCCGAAATGTTGACTGAAGGCCAGTGACCCCTGATATTTTCCAAGCTATTAAGTGTAATGAGTGAGGACTCAAAAAGTTCTAAAGCGTTTCCTCCGGGTCCCCCAGGGTGGACGGTGAGATCCGAATTAGCCTGGGAGGGTCTACAGACATTTCCAGAAGTCGTGGGAACCATGGTTGAGATTTCCATAAGGGTGTTATGAGCACTATTGTAGCTAATTGTTCTTGCACATGTCTTATTACTGTTGAAATGAGAATGAATGGAGGGAAAGCATAAAGTATCCCTAGCGTCCAAGTCTGGACCAGAGCATCCGTGGCCAAAGCCATGGGGTCTGGTCTCCAACTGCAGTATTGCGGTAAAAGAATACTGAGGGATGACAAACTGGCAAATACCCTGGTGTCTAATCTCCAATTGCTGGAGTCTATCAGATACCTTGAATTCCAGTCCGCCATTACATTGCCGAACCCTGGAATGTATTTGCCTGGACTGAGAGATTGTGAGGCAGGCAAAATCCTCAAAAGATTTCGCTGTCTCTGCCAACTGTTTAGACCTGGGGTCACCTATAAGGTTGATATAACGCACAGCGGACAGGTTGTCCATCCTCAGGAGTATGGAATGTGCTGAGAAATGTTTGATAAAACTTGAATAGCAAACAATCACATAAGGAGTTCTAAACCCTTTATATGCAATTGTATCTCTGTGGAATCCCATCTGCCACCTGTGGAAAGCGATCAGCAGCGCGCCCCAGCCAGATCTGCTGGCGTCTGACTCTGACCAATTCTGGAGTTGGATAGATGATGGCTTTGCCGTTCCATGACACTAAATGATTTAGCCACCATTGCATCTCCAATTTCGACTCGTTGTCCAGAGAGATGCAATCTGGATAAAGCCATCATCTCCGCAGAAATCGTGCTTTCAGACATTGAAGAGCTCGACAATAAAGCGGTCCTGTGAAGACCACTTGTATTGCTGCGGAGAGTAGGCCCAGGAGGTGAGCCAACCATCTCAGAGAGAATTCTTCTGCAGATAGAAGACATCTGATTTCTCTGTGAATCAGCCGAACTTTGTCTGAAGGCAGAGAAAGAGACCTCTCCATCATAGTTACGGTGACGCCTAGAAATGCGATAGACTGTGTCGGTGTAAGGACCGATATTTTGTAGTTTATTTGGATTGTCAGATAAGCGTCTTTCAAATTTATTTTGACCATCCAATCTGGCGGAGATAAAACTCCTTTTAATGATGGAATGTTTTCCCTTTTGAAATGATTGTACACAACGTACTCGTTTAGGTGTTTTAAATTGATTACTGGGCGGAAATCTCCATCTTCCTTTATACTAGGAATATCTCCTTGTGAGGCGTCGCCTCTTCGATCGCATTTTTCTTGAAGAAAGTTTTTACTTGTAGTGAAGTAATGACTTTGTCTTTTCTGATATAACCAGAACTCCCGGAGGAAACATTTGTATGGGATGTTGGTGTGAAATTATACTCCCCAAAAGATCCTGATCTTCTCCAACCCCTGTAACCACTTTGACGGTGGAAAAGAGGTGGGGTCCTTTTGGGGCTCTAGTTAAGAGGATTTAAAGGAGCCTCTTGAGGTGGAATCTATACTATAATAGAGTAAGGCTTTGGCAGTCCGTCGCCAAAGCCCTACTGCGCATGCGCGCGCAACCAGCGGCGGTTGGTTGCGCGCGCATGCAACCGCCGCGGCACGAGCCGGCTGCCGGCTCGCCGCGGCGGTTACACATGCACACAGCAGCCGGGTAGAGGCTGCGCTCGCAGCCTCTACCCGGCTGCCGCGCGCATCCAACCCCCGAGCGGCGAAGGGAAAGTTTCCCTCCGCCGCTCGGGGGTTGGATGCGCGCGGCAGCCGGGTAGAGGCTGCGAGCGCAGCCTCTACCCGGCTGCTGTGCGCATCTAACGGGTCCCCCGAGCGGCGAAGGGAAAGTTCCCTCCGCCGCTCAGGGGTAGGATGCGCGCGGCAGCCGGGTAGAGGCGCAGCCTCTACCCGGCTGCCGCGCGCATCCTACCCCCCGAGCGGCGGAGGGAAAGTTCCCTCGCTTCCGCTTTGAAGGACCCAAGCCCCGGTCACGTGACCGGGGCTTGGGTCCTTCGAAAACAGGAAGCGGGGAAATCTTCACTTCCCTGGCGCCGCTTGACAGGTAAGTATGAGCGCTGGGGGGGGATATCCACGAGCTGGGGGACCATATCCATGACCTGGGGCAAATCCATGAGCTGGGCAAATCCATGAGCTGGGCAAATCCATGAGCTGGGGGCAAATCCATGTGCTGGGGCAAATCCATGAGCTGGGGGCAAATCCATGACCTGGGGCAAATCCATGAGCTGGGGGCAAATCCATGAGCTGGGGGCAAATCCATGAGCTGGGGGCAAATATCCACGTGCTGGGGCAGTATCCACGTGCGGGGGCAAATCCATGAGCTGGGGGTAAATATCCACGTGCGGGGGCAGTATCCACGTGCTGGGGCAGTATCCACGTGCTGGGGCAGTATCCACGTGCTGGGGCAAATCCACGAGCTGGGGCAAATCCATGAGCTGGGGCAAATCCATGAGCTGGGGGCAAATATCCATGTGCTGGGGCAGTATCCACGTGCGGGGGCAGTATCCACGTGCTGAGGCAGTATCCACGTGCTGGGGCAAATCCATGAGCTGGGGGTAAATATCCACGTGCGGGGGCAGTATCCACGAGCGGGGGCAAATCCATGAGCTGGGGGTAAATATCCACGTGCTGGGGCAGTATCCACGAGCGGGGGCAGTATCCACGTGCTGGGGCAAATCCATGAGCTGGGGGTAAATATCCACGTGCTGGGGCAGTATCCACGAGCGGGGGCAGTATCCACGTGCTGGGGCAAATCCATGAGCTGGGGGCAAATATCCACGTGCGGGGGCAGTATCCACGTGCGGGGGCAGTATCCACGTGCGGGGGCAGTATCCACGAGCTGGGGGGCATATCCACGAGCTGGGGCAGTATCCACGAGCTGGGGCAGTATCCACGTGCTGGGGCAATATCCACGAGCTGGGGCAATATCCACGAGCTGGGGCAGTATCCACGAGCTGGGGCAGTATATCCACGAGCTGGGGCAGTATATCCACGAGCTGGGGCAGTATATCCACGAGCTGGGGCAGTATATCCATGAGCTGGGGCAGTATATCCACAATAGACTGCCCTCTGGGCAGGCTTTACAACTAGTAAGGAATAACAAAAAACCCATTTGAGAAAGCTTTCCTGATATTAGCCTTCATCTTACTTGTGGTCAAGAAGGACCTTGTATATTCGGTCATCTCCTTGAAGATGTCTTCTCCAAATAACAGACCCTCAGCGTTGGGACCAGGCTCATTATTATTATCATCATTTATATAGCGCCAACAGTTTATTATGCGCTAAGGTGGCCACTTTAGGGTGGATCCTGAGGAGAATTGAGCGTCTCCTTTTCGCTTGATAAAGCTGTGTTATGTTACCAAAAACACAGACTAATCTCTGTACTCGGCCCCTGTGTTCAAACAGGACTGGTTTTCATTAGTGAGGAAAAACCTCAATCGAATCCATAAATTTTTGTCAATGGACCTACAACATCAAACACTTTATCATGACACCCCTTTTTATTTTTTTTATTCTTTTAAATTTGAGAATTGCACAATCAGAGAAAGACATATGCAGAATACACACAGCAGCGCATACAAATCACGAAGGTGCAACTCCATACATTTTCAGAATAATAACAATAACCCGACAATATCGGGAAAAGGAAATTAAAAATAAGAATACACAAAGTAAAAAACATGACTACTAAAGGAAAACAAAAAACCTAAAACCATCCAATACTGGGGTGAGGTGTTGGAGTGTTATGTGAAGTCAATCGGCAAGATAGGGGTCATCATAGTGAAAGGGAACAGCCAAAATCACGTTTAAATCAAGTAGGCCGGTACTCAGTCCATAACGACCACGTCTTAGAAAAGGAGCGCGCCGTGTCCCTAACCTTGGCTGTAAGGTCGTCAATGAGACAGGCGTCATCAATTTTGTCAGCTACAACATCCCAGGACGGTATAGAGCTCTGGCGCCATACAGCCACCAAGGCTCTCCTGGCCGCTAAAGCCATTCTATTAAACAGTCGCTGCTCTGCGGAGGACATATCAGGGAGAGGGCGAAAGAAAAGAAGATCCCAAGAATAGTGGGCGTTGAAAAATATCCTGAAATTTACCATGTACCAGCCTCCAAAAACGTTGCACAACCGAGCATTCCCACCACATGTGTATGTATGTACCTTTCTCACCACAGTCACGCCAGCAAAAATCACTGAGGGATACTCCCATACGGTGCAAGGACACTGGGGTTACGTACCATCACTTTAATATTTTGTATGCCTGTTCTCGGTGTGTCACACAGATGAACGAGCCGTGTGTTCCCAGATATCCTCCCATTCATCACCCGGTAGGGGGTCATGTATTTATTTAATTATTTTATTTATTTATTTATAAAGGATTTTACCAGGAAGGATACATTGAGATTTCTCTCGTTTTCAAGTATGTCCTGGGTTCAAGAAAATTGAAGTGTTACAGTTACAGAAATACAAAGTAATACAATGCAAGATATTAAAAAAACAACACAAATATACAGATTAACAGAAAATAAATGTGTAGGAAATATAGTCACTAGGTTACATGTTTACAGGTGCATTCTGTATTGAGGTATGTTAGGAAGGAGCTTTTGAGTGACTTAAGACTGGGGGAAGATTTGATGGCGTCTGGGAGGTTATTCCATAATTGTGGTGCTCTGTAGGAAAATGAGGATCGAGCCACTGTCTTTTTGTATTGTGGTATTGCAAGTAAGGTGCTGGTCCTGGATCGGAGGTTATAGGATGAGGGAGCTGCTGGGGGAAGCAGTCTATTCAGGTAGGGTGGCAGCTTCCCAGAGATGCTCTTAAACACCAGGCTGGAAAGGTGAAGGGTGCGTCTGGATTCCAGTGATGGCCAGTTTAGCTCTTTTAACATGTCACAATGGTGGGTCATGTAGTTACATTGTAGCGCAAAGCGGCACAATGAGTTATACAATGTAGTAAGTTTATGAAGGTGTGTTTGCGGGGCGGCTGCATACACTACATCTCCGTAATCAATAGCCGGCATGTAAGTCTGTTTCCCATTTACTACAATAGGAAAGAGGGCCCCATCCCCAGGTCTAGAGCAGAGTAAAAAGTAAAGTTGTGAAATAAGACCTTTAGGAGAGCCACCTATATCACAGAGGTGTTCAAAAGTCGTGAGGGGGGGCAGTCGAGACCATCTTTAGTTCCGTAGATAAATCATAGTGTCGAAGTTGCATATATCTAAAAAAGTCAAACGGGGTCAGACTCGCCCGCTCCTGCAGCATTTGAAACGTGATCTGTTGACCCTGTACAAACAAGTTGCGGTAACGATGCAACCCAGCTCTGGACAAGCCGGCAAAGTCTTTCTCACGAAGACCTGGAGGAAAAGCGCGGTTACGTAGGTATGGTGTAAGAGGGGAGGAATCGCCCGTAAGAGCGAATGTCTTCCTAGCGGCATCAAACAAGCGTAAAGAGGTAAGTATAGATGGGCATATCGTCCGCAAAAGGGGTCGAAAACTTTTAGGGATCCAAATATAAAGGGCCGGAGAGTTAGGTGACATAAAAGCAGACTCCAGTGCAACTCATCTCCTAGAGTCTGGTGGAGAATGCCACGCTACCACCTGGGCCAGCTGTGCAGCGCAGTAGTAAAGGTTTGGGAGTCCTAAGCCCCCTCTGATCTTAGGACGATACAGCAACTGCCTGGCCACTCTGTCTCTTGTGTTGCCATACAAAAGAATCTATTACCTGTTGAAGTCCCGCCAGATCTCTACGTGAGACAATTAGAGGGAGAGCCTGGGAAACGAATAGAATGCGAGGGAGAACATTCATTTTTGACACTGTGGATTCTTCCCAGCCACGAACTAGGTTTATCTCCCCAGCTTTCTAAATCGCCTTTAAGTCGTTGGATCAAAGAGGTGAGATTACGGGAGAGCAAGTCCGCGGGATCCCTAGTTAGAGAAATTCCCAAATAAGAGATGTCAGTGTGAGTTATTCGGAATTTATATTCTGTCTCCACCGCAGCTATCGCCGCGCGTGACAAGTGGAAAGGCATGGCACAAGATTTGTCATAGTTGACTCTAAAACCAGTCAATGCTCCATATTCCTCAAATACAAATCAAATCAAAATAAGCTTTATTGGCAGGACCAAATACATTCTAGCATTACCAAAGCATATGGGGAGGAGGGGGGGTAGTGGGACATATATATGGGGGGGAATGGGCAAGTCCATGGACATTATCAGGGGTAAGGGATAATGTGAAGGGGGATGGGGGCGAGTCCATGTTGGGGATTTATAAGTCCAGGATCTCTCATGTTCCTCTCAGTCTGTGACATTCTGCTACGTATTTGGCAGATATTTTCACCGCCGGCTCCTCTTCTCCCAGTATGATGTGGAGTTTCCTCGTCTCTTCTATAGAGGTGAAGTCCGGGATGAGACCCGGAGAGTCTCTGGAAGTGAGTTTCCCTCAGTGCTGAGTACTTGGGGCACTGTAGGAGGAAGTGGACCTCATCTTCCAGGGCCTCCTGGTCACAATGCTGGCACAGTCTATTCTCCCTGGGCTTGTAGGTCTGTCTATGCCGCCCTGATTCAATTTCCAGGCTGTGGGCGCTCAGTCTGTACCGGCTCAGGATCTGTCTGTCCTTGGGGTCTTGTATTCCCTCCAGGTATGGGGCCAGTTTGTATTCCCTCTGTAAGGATTGGTAAATGGTGAGTTTCTTGGAGTTTGCTATATCATGTCTCCATTCTCTGATATAGTTTTCCCTGGAATCGTTAATTAGGGCCTTTATTTGATATTTTGTCAGGTTGCCTTCATGGGGGCTTTGGATGATCAGGGTGGATATGAGTTGTTGCAGCCCACATGGTTTTGGATGGTCCTTGTTGGCCAGTAGGGCTTTATGGTGGTATGAGTTGAGGCTGCTGATGTTTAGATGGTCCCAGTATGATAGCGCCCTCTTCTGTACTGCAAGAAGTAAGGGGAGTCTGCCCAGCTCGGCCCGGCAAGCATTGTTAGAGGTGCTCCGATGGACTTGGAGGAGGTGCTTGCAGAATTCCAGATGGAATATTTCTGTTGGGCTGGTGTCCCATTTGGGTTGGTCAGGGTAGGTGATGGGGCCCCATACTTCACTGCCATAAAGGAGGATTGGAGTGATGACGCTATCAAAGATTTTAAGCCAGACTCTTACAGGCGGTTTTAGTTTGTAGAGGTTTCTCCTGATGGCATAGAAGGTTCTACACGCCATGTCTCTTAGGGCCTCTATGGCTGGTTTGAAACTTCCCGATCAGTTTGTTTCTAGGCCGAGGTATGTGTAGCTGTTGGCTTCATCAAGAGTGCAGTCATTAAGTGTGAAACAGGAACTCTTGGTTTTTGCGTTCTTCCTTTGGAAAACCATGACCTTTGTTTACTTTTGGTTGATGGGTAGTGACCATGCCGCACTGTATTTTTCCAGCACTTCCAGGCTGTCTTGTAGACCTCTCTCTGTTGGTGACAGTAATAGGAGGTCATCTGCATACAACAGGAACTTCACCTCGGTGTCATGTAGAGTTAGTCCTGGTGCTGAGGAAGATTCTAGAGCTTCAGCCAGTCCATTGCTGTAGATGTTAAAGAGGGTTGGACTTAAGCTGCAGCCTTGTCTGACTCCACGAGCCTGCCGGAAATACTCTGTTCTCTTCCCATTCACCTTTATGCTGCACAAGTTCTCATATGAGCTCTTGATGACGTTATATGTTTTCACTCATATTCCACTCTCCAGTAGTTTGAGGAAAAGGCCTGGGTGCCACACTGAGTCAAAGGCCTTCTTAAAGTCCACAAAGCAAGCAAATATTTTCCCATGTTTTGTATTGTGGACATGGTCCTTGATGAGACTGTGCAGGGTGTAGATGTGATCTGTAGTGCGATGGTTTGGCATGAACCCCGCTTGGCTTCTGTTGAGGACGTTATGCTGTGTCAGGAAGCTGAGGATTCTTTTGTTCTGGATGCTATTGAACAGTTTTCCCAGTGTGCTGCTGACACATATCCCTCTGTAGTTGGCTGGATCTTATTGGTCTCCACTCTTATGGATGGGTGTTATGAGGCCTTGGTTCCATATTTGAGGGTAGAATCCAACGCTCAGGACCAGGTTGAAAACTTTACATATTGCGGCGTGTACTTCTGGAGAGCCGTGTTTAATCATCTCTGGAAGAATTCCATCCATCCATCCCGCTGGCTTTTTTACTTCGCAGATCTTGAATTTTTTCTGCTACTTCTTGGGGTGTAATGGGTGTGTCTAACGGGTTTTGGAAATCCTTGATTTTTTTTTCCAGTTCATGTAGTCTTCTGATGATGTGTTCCTGTTCCCCACTTAGCTCCTCTTTGGGAATGTCTTTGTACAGGCTCTTGAAGTACATGCCGCAAAAACAAGCAAGCGAAGAGAGGGGTTCAGCCAACGTAAGAAGAATGTAATCTGCATAGGCCGATACAGTGAAAAACTCTTTTCCCACCTTAACTCCCTTAACATCTGGGTGATCCCTAAGTGTAGCTAAGAGAGGTTCTAGGGAGAGTAGGAATAATAACGGGGAGAGGGGACAGCCCTGGCGCGTACCGTTCAGGATGGGAAACCGCGTGGGATAACAGCCTTTGTATTCGAACCTGAGCAGACACATTGGTATAAAGTGCGCGCACCGAATGAAGAAATCTGTCAGGGAGACCCGCCCGCTCCAGAGTAGCGAAGAGGTACGGCCATTCCACCCTGTCGAAAGCCTTCTCGGCGTCACGAGACTGCACAAGAGATGGATCAGCATGTTCCGACATCCACCAAAGCAAATCAGCGCCTCTTCTGGTATCATCATAAAGCTGTCGGCCAGGGACAAATCCCACCTGATCCGGGTGTATCAAATGCTGCAAGAGGGGACCCAGCCTATTCACAAAACCTTGGCCAGTATTTTGATATCAAAATTCAAAAGCGATATTGGGCGATAGTTCCCCACGTCCGTCAAGTCCCTCCCTTCTTTAGGAATTAAGGCAATATCTGCTAATAAGATGTCCGGGTGGAGGGCCTCTCCGTCAGCGCAACCATTAAACAGTTTTTAGTGAGAGTGGGGACCAATTCCTCGCGAAAAGTCTTAAAGTAACCTCCCGAGAACCCGTCAGGGCCCGGGGCTTTATTACCCCCTAATACCGAAATAGCGCAGTGAACTTCATCCTCAGTAATACAGTTTTGTAAGTCACTAATCTGATCCAAATCCAGTCTCCGCAGGGAAACAGAAGACAAAAAGGAATCCATAGCGGACGCATAAGTTGTATCGGTAGGGACGTGGTTGGGGGAATGTTGGTAAAGTGCCGAGAAATAAGCAGTAAAAGCTGGGCTGATGTCTGCAGGTGAGGTTACCAACGTCCCATTAGCGGTGCGTATGGCGATCTAGGAGGATGCCTCCCTTTTAGGTTTTAGAGAACGGGCCAGTAATGTATCCGTTTTATTAGCCTTTTCATAGAAGAGGCGCCTGGACCAGAGTAATTGTTTAGTGACATCATCTAATAACAATTTCTTAATGGATGTCCGAGTGCGTACTAGCTCTTCCAAAATTTTAGGCGAAGGGGAGGTTTTAGGTTTCTGTTCCAGACTGCGGAGAGAGGACTGGAGGGAAAGTAGTTGTTGAAGCTTAATTAACCCTTTCGCTGCTGAGGCATTTCCCGCCTCTGTGCTGAGGTCATTTTTACCGGTTTTGCTCATCATGTTTAAACGTGTTTTGAAGGCTTATTTTAGTATATGACCCAGACATATTATATATCGTTCTTTCCGTCAGACTCGGCAGATTCATAATATGTCATTATTATATGTATACGTCATGTCCTGTCTGTATATTATAACAAAAAATGCAATAAAATATGAATTTTCAATAATTTACAACGTGTAAAGTGTTTTTTTTAACATGCGAGCAATTGCGTTAATATTTTGTATGGGGTGCGCTTGTTAAAATAATTAGAAATGGGGTCTCGTTACATTTTTTTTAGGGGAAAATTACGCGATTTTCAACAAACGCACCGCATACAAAAATCGTTAGTGCAGCATCATTGTTCACATTATAATTGAAATGGGAACAATATTGCTGCATTAACAAACCAAAAAAAAAAAAAAATAGATTTTTTTTAAAAAAGATTTTATTTTTAATTTTTATTTTTTTTACAAACTTTTTTCATGGTCATGTTTGGTATCTTTGGAACGGCCATGCTCTGGCCGATCCAATAGTACCAAACATTAACCCCTAGCTGCCACGGATCGGGAGATAGGGGGTTCGTTGGAACCCCCTATCTCCACCATTGGTGGCAGTTAGGGGTTAACTCCAGGACTGGCATCATTGTGCTATGCACGATGACGCCAGTCCTCAGGGGGAGTTCCCGGAGGCTTGGCCGACATCCAAGATGTCGGCCAGCTCCGGGAAAGGGTCACGAACCGGCGCCGATTCGTGATCCGCCCCCCATGGGGTTAATGCCAGGTACCATTAGGAAGGGCAGGCTGGGCCCTCCAAACGGTGCCTGACATTAATCTCAGGCCCCCGGCGATCGGGAGGGAGAGAGGTCCGAAGGACCTCCCCCCTCCCTTTCAGGCACCTCCTCCGCACACGAGGGGGGGGGGTGCCTGAATTAGATAACATCTAATTGTGCCGGCGGCGGTTCCGGGTGCTGGGCTGACATCGAGGATGTCAGCCTGCACCGGGGGGCACAGCAATCGGCCGGAATCCGGCCAATCGCTGGCTGCAAAGGGAGGACGCACTCAGCGCGTCCTCTGCATGGAACCCTACCTGCGGGTGGACGCGCTGAGCGGGTCTGCCGCAGCGAAAGGGTTAAGTGACCCCTTAACACCGCCTTATGTGCGGCCCACACTGTGGACGGTGAGACATCCTCCGCAGGATTTTCAGCAAAATACTGTGTTAACCTCCCTGGCGGTATTCCCGAGTGTGACTCGGGGTTAATTTTCGCTACTGTGAACGGTAACCCCGAGCCACACTAGGGCTGGATGTTTACTCACCTCCTCCTGGCTCCCTGTCCCCGCAGTGTGATCGCAGCGAGCTGCTTCCTGGAAGGCTCCCTGTGAGTCACATGGTGCAGGGGGCGGGGCTAGCATAAAAGGAATCTTTTTTACTTTTACATTTTGGATTATACAGTGTAATGTTTATGAACGGCCACTAGGTGGCAGTACAGGATAAGAAATAGACCATACATCATCTCACCCTTGTTTTCAGACAGATTTCAGTGTTTTTTGTTGTATTTTATTGAATATCATTTATTTGCATTATTTTGGATAATTATTTTTGAGATAATAAATTATTATGTCGTGTTTCAAACTTTATCTGACTCAGTGTATTTACTATTTATTTTTTATTTATTTCTAAAGGATTTTACCAGTAAGGACTCTTGATTGCACGGATTTCAGTGCGTGATTCCTAATTATTACAGGCTAACTATGTACAAAAACACGTTTCCTTTAAAAAAAAATTGAGACGCTTTTAGACACAAAATTTTGAAAAATTTAGACCACCAGGGAGGTTAACAGTAATATGTTGCGCAATTGTTGAACAACTACAGGATCTTTCAGCAGGGAGGAATTCAGGCGCCACGACAGGGAACCGCGCGCCCGCGGGTATGTAGATATAGAGCAATGTCCGCATGGTCAGACCACGAGATAGAATTAATTTCTGCTCGGATCACATGAGACATGGCCGTTCCGTTAAGAAGGAAAAGGTCGATGCGGGAATAGGAACCATGGGGGGCCGAATTAAAAGTGTAATCCCTCACACTCGGGTTAGTAACGCGCCAAACATCAATCAAGCCCATCCGTTGCAGAAATCGAGCGAATGTCTTGTCCTGCGTGCTCACAGAAGGGAGGCCTGACAAAACGGGGCGATCACTTCTGTCAACGGCAGGGCAAGGCGTCGCGTTCATGTCCCCTCCCAATACAATCGCTCCATGGGGTAGTGTGTCAAGAACGGCACAAATAGAGCTCCAGAAATGGGGAGCGGAAGCGTTGGGTGCGTACACATTTAACAAATGATAGGTGTTTGAGTACAGGGAACCAGAAAGTAAAACATAGCGGCCGTCCACATCCTACTTGAAAGGGACATGATTTACGGATCAAATTTGAGACCCCATTACGTTTGCTTAATGCTCTTGAGGAAAATTCTCTAGTGAAAACCTGGTCAGTGAGAACCACTTCCACATGTGTAACCAGATGTGTCTCCTGAAGAAAAGCAATGTCCACTCTATCAGATTTCAAAGTGCGAATTCAATCCCTTCACATTTAGTGACGTGCGTTTCAAAGCCATATCAAAAGCAAGAAAAACTCGCGGTCAGACCGCGCCCAGAGTATGAACGTCGGGATCATCTTTTGTGCGATATAAAGGCCCGTATGCCGCGTTACCTCGTAAATAAGCAGACGTGCATCACTACCAGATGGATGAAAAAACATTACCGAAAAAAGACGCATAACAAAAATAAAGAAAAAACTAAAATTCCCGGTCTTTTCGCCGGGAGCCGTGGGGGTATGAGGGAAAAACTCCTCAGAGCCATATAAACCCAGAACCAAAAGGGGTTCAGAAGGCCAACTCGTCCCCGCAGCCACTACCATCCACCCGCGAGTGGAAAGAATTTAGAAAAGAAAAAAACCCCTCCCTTCCCCATGAACCTTCCATAAATTACTGATTCTGAGAGGATGAAGAGTCGAGGGTTGCCACGCGAGGGCAATGGCTCCAACTGAGGCAGGAATGAAGATGATCAGCGGAACTCATCCCGGGCCCAAAGGAGGAGGGCCACGTCGTGGTGACCTCACCTGTACCCACCCCGTGGGTAAACCAAGCAGTGGAGGAATCGGGCCCTCTGGGGATACAAAGCCATCAGGAGGTTGTATATCCAAGGACTGGAAAAATCTGGTAGGATCAGTGTGTGGCAAAAGGACATGCGTTCTTCTGTTTCGGAAGGCCAAGATTTTAAAAGGGTGTGCCCATACGAATGCAACTTTATGATCACAAAGAAGGTCCGCGACAGGTTTCCATTGTCGCCGGCGATGAAGTGTGTTCGGAGAGATGTCTTGATATAATTGTAGGGGTGCGCCATTATACAACACAGGGGTAGAGCGGTTTTTACGTAGAATCAATTCCTTCGTGGAAAAGTGAAGAAAGCGCACAATTAGATCCCTAGGTCGATCTTCCGTTGTGCCTAGGGTACGCAGGGCCCTGTGCGCTCGGTCAAGCTCCCATGCATGGAAAGAAGAATGGTAAGCGCCCACAGTATGACCTCCGAATACCCAGCTATATAAATAACAAGTGAATAGGTAGTATCTATTATAGTTGATCAACTCACAAAGAGCCCAAATCACTGGCTCGGAGTGGATAAGCGCCTCTGGGTTGGTTGTCTGGAAAAATTTCTCAGGTAACCCACTCCTTGGCGTCGAGGACTCCTCATCACATCCATTAAAGATGGGGAAGAAAGAAGGAGACAAAATCTTGTGTATATCTGACGCAAAATTGTGTAATGCAAGACCATAGCAAGTGGAAACTCACATTTGGTGGAGCTATTCCAAGCTCGAAACGGAAGGCACATGGGTTTCGTAGGTCAAACCCAATAAAGACCAAAACGTGCAGAAACTGCTTCTTCTTTAAAATTTATTAAATGAAATAAAACAAATAAAACTAGACTTTGGTCCAGAACGCGTTTCGCCGTCGGCACACGGCTTCATCAGCTGGTCTTTACAAAATTGAACTAATGTGCATGTTTATATACAAAAAGAATTAAGAATAAATGTCCCCACATGTGTTTAATTGGTGGTCAGCGTGCGTTTCAAGCCTCTTCCTGAAGTGTCCTCATGTTTCTGACCACCAGCGCCATCTTGCGCAGGCATATTAGAGACTTCCGCGTTCCACAGTGCGTTCCACAACATCGTATCCGGGATCGCAGTGCACTATGCGTTCCATTGTGGGTGTAAGTGCGCTTCCGGTATGGCGGTTTCTTAGAGTTTGGCTGCGATCTTAGTATAACCAATAAACAGTATGAGAAAATATTATAGAAATGGGGAAAAGCATCCATTATTATCAATGGGATACAGGATACCCTCTATACAAGCAGGCTGTCTTCCAAAGAACGGGGCAAATCAGAGATGACATATAGCGGTGCGGTGTACAAAAAATATGCCACAGTAGGATAATCTGCGGCACTAAAGATAGATTTCATGGTCTGGGCTCAAATTAATAATATTTAATGTGGAAATGTGTGTATGTAACCATAGTGCTTAATTACAATACTAATTATACATATGTGTGTGTCCACAATCTAAATAATCTATAGCTCTAAAGATAAATTACATGATCTCAGCTAGATGGATAAATGCATAATTGTAAAGTGAGTGTAATAATACTCAAAACCTCTTCAATGAATATGTGCTTTATAGAATCATAATGCATAATTACACTATCGATAGTAGATGTGTGTAGATCAACAATACACAATATTGAAATATTACTGATGTGTTGGCTGTACCGTATATACAAAATTTACTGAAAATACATCATATATTGTGTCCTACATAATAGGGCGCACATACATGATATTTTGTGCACAAAAATAGGGAAAAAAGCCTGCTTATAAAAAAAATGCGTGACCTCAAAGTCCTCATTTAAACCACCCGGTGTCAAAGTGCCCATCTCAAATATCGTGTGCATCTCCGCCTGTCCCAACCTTTTAAGGAAATCTTCCCCTATATCGTTTTGTTTCAACTGTTTAATAGCTGTAAATTTAAGACCCACTGGAAGACTGTTGTGTTCTGTTTTATAATGCAATGAGACGGAATGCTTGTCAAATCCCTTTTTTATATTCCTAACGTGTTCGGATACTCTTACGTTGAGCGCTCTTTTTGTGCGGCCTATATATTGTAGGCCGCAGGGGCATTCTAGCATATATATATAAAATTTTTCAAAAAACCGTTTAAGGTGCCCTTTATGAAAACTTCTTTTTTTTAGTTCTGATATGAACCTTTGAACCCTTTTTTATTTCCAGTGGATCTACATGCCAAGCATTGACCACAGTTATAAAAACCTTGTCTTAGTCCAAAATGTCCCTCTTTGATGTTTCTTTTCCTTGCCTTACTATGGACTAAATTTGGCTTTCAAGTTTTTCGCTCCTCTAAAAACGATTTTTGGTGTTTTACCTACGTAATTTTTAAGGTCATTGTCATTTCGTAGAACATGCCAATGCTTTTTGAGGATTCTTTTTATCTGTGTAGCTTTGTTGTTATAGTCGCAGATAAACCTTACTTCTTCTCCCTCTATTCCTTTTCTAAGTTTATACTTAATGACGATCGTGAGGAATTACTTAAGTCAATGATGATACGGTCTAGATCACTTTCTTCATACCCCTTCTCGACAAAATCCCTCTTAAGGGTATCCGCCTGTACTTTAAAAGCTTCAACATCCGTACAATTTCTCCTTAACCGGACAAATTGCCCCTTGGGGACTCCTTTTAGCCAGATAGGGTTATGACAGCTGGTTTTGTCAATGAATGTATTTGCATCCACCTCCTTTAAAGAAGGTTTTGGATTTTATATCATCACCTTCCCTATAAATCTTAAGATCTAGAAATGTAACGCTTTCTGTACTCCACTTTTTGTCCAGTTTGATGCCCCATTCTGGGTTATCCAAACTGTTCAAAAATGAGGTCAAGTCATCTTCCGATCCTCTCCAAACAAAAAACACATCATCAATGTACCGTCTATAAGACAGAACATTGCCTTGCGCCCAGCTACGCGAACCGTAGACAAGCTGGGATCCCCAGCCTGCCGTGTATAGGTTCGTGTAGCTGGGCGCAAATTTGGTGCCCATGGTAGTTCCCTTCAATTGGATGTAAAAGTCCTCAAATTTGAAATAATTATTTTTAAGTATGAAATTTATACTTTTGAGAATAAAGTTTGTTTGTTGAATACTGATTTTTTTGGCCTTCAGAATTTCTTTTTCTACCACATTGAGACCCATTTGGTGCGGTATGCTGCTATATAGAGCATTAACATCACAAGTTACCAAGATATCACTATTCTCTAACTGCAGATCTTTAATAAGTTTAAGCATATCTAAAGTATCTTTGAGATAAGATGGAATTTCTCGCACAATGGGCTGCAGCAAAAGATCTACATATAGTTCTACACATGTTGTTGGGCTGGATGCATTTGGTGGTTGCAGCCAACCCTTCGGGGGAATAGGCGCGACCCCACCCCTCCTGCACTATGTATGTTTCAATGTACTTCCAGCCAGGTCATCCCTGCAGCAAGACTCCGCTCCATGTCTTTTGTTTTGATCCCAAAGTGGATTTTGTTTCTGGGGGAGCATAAATAAAGGCCCACCAGTCTACCTCATGTTTGACAAGCAGCATGAGCAGGTATGGTTTGCTATGTAGCAGCCTGTGGTCTCATTTTGGTTAGGACTTGCCCTTCTAGAGGTGCCGTGACGTTGGCGGGCGAGCTAGTCTTATAATGGCCATTAATAAGAACCCAAACCTTGTTTCACACGGTATAATTGGAGTAAGCGCAGATGACATTTTTTTCTTTGTTATGTTCTACACATGTTGTTGGGCTGGATGCATTTGGTGGTTGCAGCCAACCCTTCGGGGAATAGGCGCGACCCCACCCCTCCTGCACTATAATTCTGCATTTCTTTATAAATGCCTTCCCCAAACAAAAAGCCTTCAGCCTCAATGCCTGGCTCATTTTGTGCCAATATGGCTACTTTAGGATCCACCTTAAGGACGATTGCTCGCCTCCGCTCAGTGGACAGCGGCGCACTGTGTTGTTACCAAACACAGACTAAGTGCTGATCTGGTTTGGAGTTAGTGAGGAGGGATCGTTCGAGTCCATAAGTTTAGTTAAAGGGCCTAGATAATTAATTTGTTGTGGCAGATTTTTAGTGTAGCCTCAATGCCACGTTTAGGAGACCATCCCGACTCCTGGAGGAACTCAATAATTTTTGGATCGAGTTCAGGAGCTGCGTTCGCCTTATGGGCCAACGTAGGAGCTGGACATTCTGCCCTCATATTATTTTGGGTTTTCTTGTCCATTGGCATCCTAATGCGACCCTCTATATATTTTGCCACATGCTCAATAGGAGTCCACTCCACAGAACGTGGATGCTTAAGGTTCTCCGGCATAAACCTAGTGTTTCCCAACGCGTCTACAGGGTTAACAGCGGGTTGCGCCGTCCCGGACAATGAGGGAGAAGAAAAAGCGTCTGAGACCTCCACAGAGGACTCTGGTATATAATCCGGATCAGTATCCTTGTCAGTTTGAGCATCAGTCTGAGTGTCAGTCCCAAATTCAAAAATGTCCCCTTCAGAATAGTCCTCAGAGGAACTGATGTTACTAACAGCACCTTTAGCGCTTTTCCATGTCCGCTTTTTGACCCTTGGTGAGAGGCCTCTCTTCCTCGCCACAGAGCATGGTGGAGGTTTAACATTTTTCGTTTTAGAGGAACATTTTTTGGCACTGATTTTTGGGAGATGCCCTTCTCCCTCTTTACCCGGGACCTCGTTATCAATATTCGATTCAATAGATAAATAATTTGCTGACCCTGCAGAAGCAGAAACAGGTGTCCTAGTGGCATGAGCATTTAATACCATCATAGTGGACTCAAGATTAGATGAAAAACTAGTAAGAGCTGCCATAAAAGCCTCCGCTGGGTTAGTGGGGCTGATATGGAGCTGGCTCCGTCCCTGGCTGGGGTAGTGAGGGGGAGATTTGGGGTTTGTGCCATTCTACAGGCTTATTGGGATCGAGTACTCCAGTGTCTCAGTGACCGGGAACCTCCTTGTGCTGTCCGGAGCCTCTGAGGTAACCTAGCGTTCTGCGCATGCGCGAGGCAGGCGCTCGCAAGCGCCTCCTCGAACTATGTAATGGTGCGAAAGCTGCACCTACAAGCAGAGCGGTCTGAGGGAAAATCCCTGAGTCGCAGAGAAAGCTCCGCTGCAGAGATATCCCCAGTTCCCTGACTAACCGGCAAAACAATGCTGGAAATGACCCTAAAAGCCGAGTATACTTAGAGTAAATTATCCCTTTAGGGAAGTTCCAAAAAGGAGAAACATAACTATATAAACAGAACACAATGTGAACTAATAAAATAATTACATATACCCAATACATGAGGTATAGTAAAGCAATAACTATTTGTGTGTAGCTAAAAACACTTAACCTCCCTGACGGTCTAATTTTTTTCAATATTGTGTGTCTAAAAGCGTTTCAATTTTTTTGGAAAGGAAATTTGTTGTTTTATATAGTAAGCCTGTATTCCGTAGGAATAACTCACTGAAATCCGTGCAAATAAGCGTCAAGTAAACACACGGAGTCAGATAAAGTTTGAAACCCGAAATAATAATTTATTATCCCAAAAATAATTATCCAAAATAATGCAAATAAATTATATTCAATAATAAAATCAAACCAAAAGCACTGAAATCTTTCAGAAAACAAGGGTGCATATTAGTCTCCTCATATTGTCTCAGTGTAAACATCCTCGGTATGATATATTATTTCAATTATGTACACTCTTATTTATACAGCAACATTTATAATGCATACAGTCTATCAATAATTATATTTTCATATATTAGAGATCTTCTTGTGTATGGTCTGTTTCTGATCTCTTAGTGCCACCTAGTGGCTGTTCATGAGAACTGCATGTTAGGGACTTTACTTTGAAATATTTTTTTTACAGTTTGCTGCCTGGTCCCGCCCCCTGCATCTCATGACTCACAGGGAACGTTACCAGGAAGCAAGTCACCGCGATCACACTGCGGGGGACAGCGAGGGAGCGCAGGATGCAATAAGTATACAGCCTGAGTGTATGGCTCGGGGTTACCTTTCGCGGTAGCGAAATTTACCCCCGAGTCACACTCGGGAATACCGCCAGGGAGGTTAATAAACAGTTTAAATAAACCGTTTAAAGAGTTTTGTGTTGCTGCTGCTAATACTTATCTTTTCATCTGCGAGCAGCAAAGAAAAGAGGATTTGGAGAAGGTTACCTCAGGATATATACGGGCGGCTGCTTGCTGATTGGCCGGCGCGACGCAAGAGTTAATACTATTGGACTGTTCATTGTCTGTTAAGAATTAAACTTTTTTTATGTGAAAATACTTTGGGCCATATTACAAAGTTGGTGCTAACTTAACCAGAGCTGTTGTAAACTTAACAACCCCATAGGCTATAATGGCTCTGGTAAGTTTACAACAGCTCTGGTTAAGTTAGCACCAACTATGTAATATGGCCCTTTATTTGTTTGTATTTTGTCATTTGTTCTTTGCTGCTATCGGTGAAGTAAAGAAAAGCATAGCATAATATGAGGCCTCCGTGTCTTGTGGGACAATTCGTTCTTTATCTCTTTCAACATTATTCGATTTCTGTCTTCCTCACTTTCTTCTTCAGTTCATAGGATTACAATAGTTTTCATCGTTCTATGTTTAAAGAATAGAGTAGTTGTTAATGGTCACCTCACCTTTTATTGCTGTGTCTGGCGGCTGATCGGTCAACACATTATAAGAGACAGCTGTTATTGGACTGTTATAATATGTTTGACAGAATCGCCATCACTTACAATTTATATGCATATAAAACGATAAAAGTTCGTTAGTTCAATGTTATATTTCATTTATAGAATTTGTATGATCCCTGTGTGTATTGTTTCCCCTCGCAATTCCCTGCACCAAACGCACCTGCAATCCCTCACAATTTAATACCACCCAAATTGCCCAGGTTTCGTTCGCCCAAGTGTAGAATTCGTTTGTACAATTTGTGCTTGTTTGACCCTGATGTTTATTAAGTTCTTTGCCACCCCTGCCTTGCCCAGCCATTGTGGTTTATCTGCCCAGCTCAACCCTGATACAGCTGCCACGGGCAGAGACCAAGCACAGCCGACATTCCTTACACCCTGCACTGCTTAGCCCCCTTACATGCCACCAGAGTGTTTTTTTGGTCAGATGGGCCCTGAGAACATGGTGCTACTGTGGGTGAGTTCTAAAGGGGAGTGCCACCGAGATCACCCCTCAATCAGCCGCTAAACTCAGGTCGGACTTCCCAGCCGCAGAGGGAACCCTGCGCCGGAATCAGAGCTCGCACTGCAGGAGGGTGGAATTTCCCGGGACGAGGAACAGCCCAGGGCGGACCAGACAGTGTGGCACCAAAAACTGGGATCGAGCTAGGGGCAGTGGCCGCCCATGTTAAGTATACGAAAAGGGCTCTGGCTGGAGGCGTGGTAAAACCGGCGCCTGGATGTCTGGGGGCGGGCAGGGGAGAGAACAATTGGACTGTACCTTTTATAAATGTACCATGTGTGTCCATAATAAACCAACCTGCTTAACCTGTACTACGCCTCGAGTATTTGGGAAAAGGAACTCTCCAGTGGGTATTTACTACGGCTGACCCGCTAGCTTCCAGCAAGGGACCTGAAGCCGGCTCGCTACCGCGGCTCACTGCAGAGCAACCCCGGCACCTACGGCAGAACTACTCCCTCAGAGTAGCGGCATCCGTCACAATGTTAATAAGGTGTTTTCCTTTTTTTTTTTCTGACAGACTTGATTTTTATGTATTTTGTCTTTGTTCTTTGCTGCTTTTCGTCTCTGTAAAGGGAAGGATAGCTTATAAATTGGTCTTCGGGACTTTATTATAATCCTGATTCCCTGTGAATTTAATCAGGAAATCTGGGAGTTTTACGATTTCTGTAGAAGGTGTCGGTTTCTGTTAGTTGCTTTGCTTGCAATTAGTTTGCTTTGTGGGTTAATTTACTTTGTGTTTCCAGTGTGTAACGTGTGTGACGTGTGTGAGTTTCTGTGCCATCTGTGCGTTTGTTTTGATGGTTTATTTATATTTTCTGGTTCCTGCTTTAGGGCTATATACCTTCTTTGTAACAGTCACCATTATTTTCTTGTAATTCTTTTCCTGCTCTGCTTTTTACCCAACTGTCTCTTTCATCTCTTAAAGAGTTGGGTCGATGGATCCGTGTGGAAGTCATGGGGAAGGCACCCTGTGCCCGACGTAGGCAGTGCTGCTGTGTTGTGGGAGACAAGATACTGCTGTTTGGGGGTACCAGGTAAAAATCAGGAAATTCTTTGGTTTGTGGATATTTCTTCAGCATTAAGTGTATCATCGTACATGCCCAGTGATTGCAATATATACATATTAATGTGTCAGTGGGGGAAACGGCCATTATCATTAGAGTAGATTTAAAAAAAGGAAATCTTTATATCCTGAATAAACTGCAGTTTTGACATTTCAGTGACATCGTGAAGGCCAGGGCACAGATTAGGCATGTTCGGCAATGGTTTTTGGAAGTATCACCCGATACAGTAGGGACATATTGACCAGACAGCCGTCTTTATCGAGGAATACATAACTATGTGCAGAAATGATTGGGGGTACACAGCAACAAACTACTTCTGCGAGATAGACCTAGGTGTAAGGTCCCGGTCATGTTACTTTACACAAAACATTACAGATTTATTTTGGCGAACATGAAACCGTGCGGTCCTTTTAATTATCACAAAGCTGTACTCTCTTTCTCCTTCCCTCAGGGCAGGCAGTTACGTGAACAAAAGCAAAGTTTAGAAGGGTTCTGAGGATGGGCACCAGCACTAGTGTCCTGCTTTACAGGGGATCCCCACTCAGGGCACAAGGTTTTAGCTCAATGGTGTTATTACAGAGAAGATGTTACAATATGAAAATCAGACTATTTTCTCCCAGAAAAAGCGTCAAGAACTAAATCATAAAGAATGCCTCCTCTGCATGAACGATACAGCAACCCAAATGATCGTATCGTCCTTGTATCGTCCCTTCGGGAGCGTATAGTTGGTAATCCTCTAGCTACCTCAAACAAGGTGTCCACCTCTGGATTATCCTGTACACCTAAAGTGAGCCATAACACTGTTTTGAATTAAAAAGCTGAAACTAGGTGAGATTTCCACTTACTTTGGTGCTGGGTGGTTACCTGTAACCTACTTGGGTGTGTTCCAGGGTCATCCTCCAGTGAGCCATTGCCATCGCTGGTTTCCCCTTCCATCTGCTAGCTGACTGGCTCAAAATAGATCTCCAAACGCATACCCTACCATTTAGATTGAGTCTCCTTTCACAGTATTCATTTGGTTAGGGCAGATATAGAAGTTCATGAGTTTCCCCTTCGACCTGACCGTAGCTCCATGGTGCTTCACCATGCTGATGTGGCACATTCTTAATAATACCTTCCTTTTATTAGGGGCATCCAATGCTAGGCACCATGGTCACATAGTAACACTGGCCTCACACTTGCTTTTGCATCTCACATCACAGGGTTAATTCACAGCCCAATACCATAAATCACCCAAGGCCTCCTCCCAAACCCAGCACCCATTGGGAGGAGCCCTATGAGGAGATTTCAACCTCTGTTACTATAAAACCTCTCAAGCCAGATGGACAGTTCTGCTGTATCTTCACAGACACTATACTTATTATCACTCCCGAGAAAGCCACTCTGTAGGCGAAATGGGTGATGAGTGATTTTTAAATACCCCCCTTTTGATTTTGATCTCCTACGGCAATGGTGTTATTTTCAGAGAGGACTGATCTAAAGCGCTTCTAGTCACTCTCTTTTATATATGTCCAGTTCAGGTGGACACGTTACTTTGTATGCAGGATATGCTCACTATGCGCTGCTCTGATTATACGAGCACAATAACTTTCCCCCCTTTCCTATTTATCCTGAACCCACGAAGGTTCACATTCCTCCTGTGTCAGGATAATTTTGCGCTAGTTTCAGAATTTGGTTATTCAGTAACATTTTGTGTCGCAGCCATACGGGAACCTTTTGAGGTTTTTTTTTTATCTGTTATGTGTGCTTTATCTGTCAGTTTGTGTCAGCCTGAGTTAATGCAGCAGCTTCTCTCAGTGGCAATTTCTAAAAAGTTGGGTTTTAAATTATATCTACCATATCGTGCTTCTAAGTTGTTTTTATTTGGTTAGGGCAAACCTAGAGCTTCATGAGTTTCCCCTTTGACGTGACCTTAGCTCCATGGTGCTTCACCATGCTGATGTGGCACATTCTTAATAATGTATCTGTATGATACCCTTTTCCTACCCCCTGATCCTGGTACCATGATGCTACTATGAACATGCCGTCCAATCTTGGCTTTCTGATAAACCGTGTCAAGTCTCTCCTTACCCATTAGAGACAGGTGGCATTTCTGGGATTCCTGGTGAGTTTGGAAAATATGCCCCTCAATCTTCCTCCTTCCAAACTATAGCTCCTCAGCAAAAAGCTCAGAAAAGCAAAGAAAAGATGGCATAATACTTGCTTCCGTGTCTTTATTATAATTCCCCGTCATGGTGAGTATTATGCTATATTTTCTTTAGCCGATAGCAGCAAAGAATATCTCCGAAATACAAAGTATTTTGAAAGCGAATAAACAGTTTAAAATACATATATCCGTATAACCGTAATAGTACAGTCCAGTCCTTTCTTGACCAATCATCGTGCAGACTGCTCTATAAATCCTCTGGTAACCCTTGGCAACCCCTCTTTTCTGGAGTGAGACGGACGAACATCTTAGCCAACAAGAAGAACAATGGTAGAAACCTTCGCCATCCAATTATTGCTTCGAAACGTAGTTTAAGCTATGGAAAAAAAAAATACATTAGAGATCACCAAGAATTATTTTAAGAGAATTTGAAAGACCAGTAATGACTGTTCAACTCAATATACTTATCAATCAAACATAAAGGTGGGATAATTCTCGCCTCCGTGTCTTTATTATAATTAGGATTCCCTGTCATGATAATAGGGGAATCTGGGAATTATCCCACAAGACACGGAGGCTCTTATTATGCGAGTTCAAAGCCTAGTTAATTAGTGATTGTGACATGTGAATCACTGGTTTAAAGTAGAATTCCCTAAAAGTGGCTTCTCTGTACCAGTCTGCTGTTTTCATGATGTCTTCAAGACGACATCCTTGAGGTAAAGCCCCGGAAGCGGCCGCACTCCGAGATGAATGAGCTCCAAACATGGAGACATCTATACCAACCTCAGACATGATCCCGTTAACCCACCTGGCCAAAGACGTGGACGTTACTGAATTATAAGGTTTACGCAAAGAAATAAATAAATGTTGGCCCTGAGGTGACCTGTTAGGAGCAGTAATAACCTCATATTCTTTTAAATAACGTACCGGCACAGACTGGGACGTTGTGGAAAAGACGGATAAAAGTCTTCTGAGAAGGAAGTTTTAGTTCGATTAGAAATTGAAAATTTCACCTCCTGTAGGAGCAAAAACACGACCCGACAAATCCAGGCTCTGACATCAGAAACCCTCTGACACGAAATTAAACAAAATAAAATTGTTAACTTAGCTGAAAGTTGTTTTATGGATAACGCATCATTATCTGGCCACGCCTCCAGCAAGTTAAACCCCAAATTAACATCCCAGGTGGACGTATACCGGGAACGTGGAGGCCGATTACATCGTATACCATTCAATAACCGACATACAATGGGATGTTTACCTGCAGGGACCCCATTAAACCCTTTCACTGCTGACGACATGTGGGACACGTCCTCATTGATGCACGATACATGCTGAGGACGTGCCCCACACGTCATCAGCTGTGCGGGACCCCCGGCGGAGATACTCACCTCTCTGTCCGGGGTCCCGCGGCGTTCTGACTTCAGCGTCCTCAGACGCTGAAGTCAAGCTCCTCCCGGCATAAATGCGCGATGATGTCATTTCCAGGCGACCCCCGGCAATGCCGGGTGATAGCCTGGAAGGCAGGGGGGGGATCCGTTCGGATCCCTCTCCCTCCCGATCGGGTAGGAGCAGTGCCAAAAGCCAGGCAACGCTTAAAAGGGGAGAGTCTCCCCTTTTAAGCGGTGCCTGGCTTTAACCCCTCAAGCGCCGGGTTGCACTTCAGCGCCTTGCGGCGCCGAAGTGCAGCCTAGCTCCGGTGGAGGCCGCCATCTTGGATGGTGGCTCCACCCCCGGGTCTCCCCTCGCTGCCTGACGTCATCACGCATAGCGTGATGACGTCAGATAGCCGGGGAACCCCTAGCTGCCTGGGGTTTTCCCAAGGAAATCCCCTGGTGGAGATAGGCCTGAGCATGGCCTTTCGAATGATACCCAGCATGACTAGGTACAAAGTAAATAAAAATAATATTTTAATAATATTAAATATAATAAATATTTTATATAATAAAAATAATAAATTTAAAAAAAATAAAAAAAAATTGTGTGTTTTTATTAATGCAGCAATATTGTTCACATTTCAATTATAATGTGAACAATGATGCTGCACTAATGATTTTTTTCTATGGGGTGCGTTTGCTAAAAATCACGTAATTCCCCCCACAAAATGTAACAAGTTCCCATTTCTAATTTTTGTACAAGCGCACCCCATAGAAAACATAACAGCAAGCGCTCATGTGATAAAATGTGAAAAAAAAAACACTTTACACACTGCAGATGATTAAAAATTCAATTTTTATTGTATTTTTTGTTATAATATACAGGCAGGACATGATGTATACATATAAAAATGATATATTATGAATCTGCGGAGTCTGCCGGAAAGAACGATATATAATATGTCTGGGTCATTTAACAAAATGTGACTTCAAATCGCGTTTAAACATGATGAGCGAAAGCGGTAAAAATTAGCTCAGCACACAGCGGTGAAATGCCTCAGCAGTGAAGGGGTTAAACCCTTGATGATAAGCAGAGATTGCACATCTGATAATATTTACCATGCAATATGCCTTCCCATCCTCAAACAACTGAGTGAAGAAACCCGGAAGAGTACCTAAAGGAGATGATATGGGATCAACTTGTTGTTCCATGCACCAAGAAACCCATAATCTCCATGCTCTATCATATCTCTTTCTGGTAGAAGGAGCCCAGGAACTTGACAACAAGGAAGCAGTTGCTTCCGAAATATTGTCTGAAGGCCAATGACCCCTGATATTTTCCAGGCTACAAGCTGAAGAGAGGGAGATTGCAGAAGATTCTGTGATGTTCCCTCTGTATCCTTCAAAGTGATCGATGAGACCTGAATTATCCCACAAGACACGGAGGCGAGTATTATGCTATCTTTTCTTTACTTAGCCGATAGCAGCAAAGAACAATCTCTCAAATACCACAATAAAAGTATTTAGAGAGAAAAAAATACATTTAAACGATATATAACTATAACATGTATTGGTACAGTCCAGGCAATGGTACAGCCCAACTCTATAAATCCTCCAACCGCCGCTAGCTCTCCTCTTTTCTTTGCTGCTCGCCGATGAGATAAGTATCTAGCCGCAAATTGCCATTATTATATTTGAGCAATTTTATATACTTTGTGTCCAATATAGATATATATATATAATTATAAATATTTACAGTATATTTATGTATTTGCTGTGGTAAATGTACGTGCATGGTTTTACTGAGGTTGTAGTCTACATGGGCAACTAACTTTTTTCCACATTTGTTCTCCTTATTCACAGTTTGGTTATTTGGGGAGAAATGTAATTATTATAATTGTTTTCTAATGTATGCTCCCTCTGGAGGGACGACTCGTCTCTCCGGCGGGTTCTGTGAGGATTTGCCGCTTCCCTCGTAACAGTTGCTGAGGAGGGGCGCTGCTTCGTGCCACTGCCTGAGGTAGAGCTCGCGGCGGCTTGCGCATGTGCGGGGTGCCGCGGCTCGTGCCTCAGAGACTTTCTGAATTGCGGCAAGTTCTATTCACTCCCCAAAAACCTTATAAACGCTAAATTAACTTCCTAATTTACTCAATATGGCTAACCCTAATGTTCCAGCCACCCCAGGCACCTTACTAGCGGCACCTCACCCTAATAACCCGGCAGACGCCTTCATGGCCGCTATGTCAGCTTTTTCTTCAAAATAGAAAATACATTAATTAGGGCATTGGAGAGTCGCTCTTCTAGGAGATCCTCAATAATTTCTCCAGCATCAGACAGATTCCTCTCTATTGACTCCCATCGGGAGGACGAGGTCCCTGGGACTTCGAATGAGGGAGGTGAGCAACTCCCTAAAAAATGCTCTCAAAAAAGGCGTATATACGCTGATATACAAGAGGAATCCCCACAGCACTCCACTGTGACCCGAAAAAGTGGTCATTTAACATCAGCCACCACTAAGAGAAAGTGGAAACGCGCTAAGTGCGTTAAGGAGACGGACAGCTCCTCTGATTGTGTTAGTGACACAGCATCAGATTCGGAGGAGACCTCTGACCCTGGCTATGACCCGGAGGTTTCTCCGATCGAGTCAGACACGGTATCGTCAGCTGATTTCAACGAGGCTAAACAACCGGTTATTGACCCGGTAGACGCGCTGGGAAACTCTGTTCGTCCCTGAACAACTTAAGCACCCGCGATCTGCGGAGTGGACACCAATAGACCATGTAGCAAAATATATTGAGCAGCGCATTCGCATGCCTATGGATAAAAAAAACTAGGAATAATCTGAGGGCTGAGTGCCCAACACCAACTTTGGCACATACCGTATATACTCGGGTATAAGCCGACCCGTGTATAAGCCGACCCCCCCTACTTTTTCCCAAAAAACCTGTGAAAACTTATTGACTCGCGCATAAGCCTAAGTGGGAAATGCAGCAGCCACTGGTAAATTTCAAAAATAAAAATAGATACCAAAAAAAAAAATACCAATGAGGCATCAGTAGGTTAAATGTTTTTCAATATTTATTTCAAATAAAAACAGTAAACTAGCTCTGTAAATGTAAAAGAGGGTCAACAAAAACAATAAGGTAGCAACAATAACTTTATATACCGTAAATTACGATACAGAAAACCTTAGCTCAACCAGTAACCAAGGTAAAATCCAAAAGTTAAAATCCTTCAAAACTGGATTCCTCTTCATCTGTATGTCCAAACAGAGCTTCAGCTGCATCTCGTGTGAGGCTATCCGCATAAACGTTGTCATCATCACTAGTTTCGCAAACATCACCATCATGTAGATTTTGGACCAGTGGAGTCCACTGGAGCCCAGGAAGACAGTCACTGACAGCCTTCAGCAAGGATGTAAGACTTCTACTTTGAAAAGCTGTCACACAGGTCAGGGACAGCAAGGGGAAAACTGAGGGACAGCCTTCTATCACTATGACCACCAACTGTTATTTAAGGCACAGTGCCCTCACCCCTCTCCAGGGAGGGGAAAGTCTTGGATGATTAAGTCCTTTGAGTGCAGGGGATTAGTCTTGCCAAGAACATGAACCTTGAGATCAGAGTTAGACCTAGCTCCCACCAATGACAGAGCCCCAGCAGACAGACCTGCCGAGCCGCCAGTCTCAAATGACAGCAGCGCCTGGAGCGGAAGACGCGCATTTCCAGCTCCTCCACTACGGGGTGCTGCTGTCATCGAAGGAGCAGGCCGGCGCGGGCCGGGTGTCCGTGAAATTATCACTGACACCGGCGGGCCTTAATTCTACAGCCGGCGGGCCGGGTACGGCCCGCAGGTTGCCGATTGCTGCGCTCCTTGACTCGCGTATAAGCCGAATCGCGTTTTTTTGACTCAAAATCTGAGTAAAAAGACTCGGCTTATACGCGAGTATATACGGTAACTTGCATCTAACACCAGAATTAAACCCTAAAATAATTGACATTTTGCAAGGTTCAAATTGGACTCCTAAAAAAGGAGTAGAGGCCACTTTAAAGGTGTGCCAAGATAAATTATTTGATTTGTTGGGTCCATTGACTAAATTAATGGACTCAGTTGAACGATCTCTCCTCACGAATGAAAAACCAGACCTGTTTGAGTACAGGGGCTGGATTCAAAGGCTAGTTTGCGTTTTTGGAAACGTTAATACCTCATTATCCAGCGAAAGGAGGAGGTCTATACTGCTCAAAATTGACCCTAAAGTGACCACTTTGGCGACTCACGAACCAGGCCCTAGTGCTGAGGGCATGTTATTTAGTGACAGCATTTTTAAGGAAATGACAGAATATACGGGGTCCTTATCTACGGTTGGCAAAGTAAAGGCCAACATTCGAAAGGCTTTCCCGAATAGGGTTTTTGACAGGAACGGGAAAAGCAGGGGCCGTTTTCCCGGCCGTTACGCATATTCCATCTCAAGAGGTTCTTTTAAGTCCTCTTATCAAGAGGTCCCGAAAAAACCCACCTTTTTCCCACAAAGGTCCAGGCCTCAATGACATTGAGGTTACAGAGGTCCTAGGAGACCAGGATCCTTTGGTGAGTACATGTTAACACCTATATTCTTCCACACAAGAGGTGGGGGGCAGGACATCAAATTTTTTCAAACAGTGGCAGATAGTCACGTCAGACCAGTGGGTTCTTCAGACTATACAAGGTTTCAAAATAGATTTTACGTCACATCCCATACAATATGTTCCTCCAGGGATAATGATAATGTCCTAAAAGGACAGAGCGGTTACTTCACTAGAAGTAAAAGACTTATTCAAAAAGAATGCGATAGAAAAGGTGATTCCTCACAGAGAGGTTTTTCTCAGCAATGTATTTCTGGTAAAGAAAAAGGATGGAAGTTTCCGTCCAGTAATAAATTTAAAATGTCTCAACGAGTATGTAATCTACAATCACTTCAAAATGGAGGGCATCCCATCATTAAAAGGGGTCTTGACTCCTCAGGATTGGTTGGTCAAGGTGGACCTGAAAGATGCGTATTTGACTATTCCGATAGAAACTTCGTGCAGGGATTTTCTCTAGTTCATCTGGGAGGGCACCCTTTGGAGATTCAAGTCCCTCCCGTTCGGTCTGTCTTCCGCCCCTTGGTGTTTCACCAAGTTAATGAGACCAGTGGCGGCGTTCCTTCGCAGCAGGGGAGTTCGTCTGATAATTTACCTAGACGATATTCTCCTCCTGGCAGAGGATCCAAGATTATTGATAGTTCGCAGAGATTGGACGGTAAATCTATTATCCAATCTAGGTTTCTTAATAAACATAAAGTCGATTCTTACACCAACACAGTTGATAGAATTCCTAGGTTTCACCATAGATTCAGTAGAGATGTCTCTCTCCCTGCCATCGGCCAAAGTCTGACTGATTCACAAGGAGATCAGACGTCTTCTATTCACACAGGAGTTTCCTCTGAGATGGTTGGCTCGCCTACTAGGGCTTCTCTCCTCAGCAATACAAGCGGTCTTTCCGGGACCGCTGTATTATCGGGCCCTTCAACGTCTGAAGGAACGATACCTGAGGAGGGGGTGGCTTTATCCGGATTGCATCTCTTTGGACGACGAATCGAAGGAAGAGCTGCAATGGTGGCTACACCACTTGGAATCATGGAACGGAAGAGCCATCATCCACCCATCTCCAGAATTAATTATAGAATCAGACGCCAGCAGATCTGGGTGGGGCGCGCATTGCGGCTCGCTATCCACAGGCGGCAGATGGGATTCAGCAGAATTGGGATTACACATAAACTGTCTGGAACTACTCGCTGGTTTGTTTGCTATTCAGAGCTTTATCAAACACTTCCGGGCGAGTTCCATTCTATTAAGGATGGACAATTTTTCCGCAGTGCGGTATATCAACCATCTAGGAGGTCCCAGGTCCAGACAATTGGCAGAGACGGCAAAGTCCTTTTGGGGCTTTTGCCGGTCTCAGTCTGTCAGTTCAGGCCCAATTTATTCCAGGCCTCAGCAATGTTGTGGCGGACTGGAATTCACGATATCTGATAGATTCCAGCGACTGGAGATTGGATACCAGGGTGTTTGTCGCCTTGTCATTCCTCTGGGGTTCATTCTCTATAGATTTATTTGCGTCACGCCTCAATACCCTTCTTCCAGATTATTACAGTTGGAGACCAGATCCTATGGCTCTGGCTACGGATGCTGTGGTTCAGACCTGGCCTCTAGGGACTCTCTACGCGTTTCCTCCGTTTTCCCGCATTCTAACAGTAATACGGTTAATATTATCACAGTTGGCTACAGTTGTACTCATAACACCACTCTGGAGGTCTCAACCATGGTTCCCACGACTCCTGGAACTGGTGGTGGACACTCCCAGATTGATTCGAATCTCCGACTCCACCCTGAAGGACCCAGAGGGATCACTTCGGAATCTCATTGATTCCCACTCAATGTGGTTAGTAGCGTGGAAAGTGTCAGGGGTCAATGGTCTTCCTTTGAGGTTTCGGAGCAACTGCCTCCTTACTGTCGAGCTCATGGGCACCATCTACTAGAAGGAGCTATAGATCAGCATGGAACACATGGGTTTCTTGGTGTGTGGGACAAGTTGATCCCGTATCGGCTCCTTTGAGCAATTTGTTGAAATTCCTCACTTGTTGTGCCCGGTGCGTTGTTTAAAAGAATATGTAAGAGTTACTGCCCCTAACAGGTCTCTTCAATCTCTACGTTTATTTATTTCTTTACGTAAACCATATAAATCTGTAACTTCCACCACACTCGCTAGGTGGGTTAAATGGATCATGTCGGAAGCTGGTGTTGACGTCTCCGTGTTCGGAGCTCATTCTTCCTGGAGTGCTTCTGCGTCCGGAGCTTTTTCCCGTGGATGTCGCCTTGAGGACATCTTAAAAACAGCAGACTGGTCCAGAGAATCCACATTTAGGGAGTTTTATTTTAAACCAGTGTCTCACATGTCACATTCATTAGTTACTTAAGCTTTGAACTAGCATAATACTCGCCTCCGTGTCTTGTGGGATAATTCCCAGATTCCCCTATTATCATGACGGGGAATCCTAATTATAATAAAGACACAGAGGCGAGTTTTATCCCGCCCAAATACTAGTGTTTTTTTCCCACCCTAATATCTGAGGATAATGTTATACGTTCAATAAATGTTATAGATCGGTCGCTTTTTCTACATTTTCCTTAGGTAAGCTCTGTTGACCTTTAACATATTGATCTCCCTGACAGCTTGAGCGGTACACAGGAACTGGTATCAGATCCTTATGGAATTCAAGTTGGAGATCGTTTTCGCCTCAAAGAACGAAGTCCTTCCGATGTTATTGAATTAAAGAAGTTTGTTACGTCTCGCATCAGAAAAGAGAAGAGCTAGCGGCGGTCGGAGGATTTATGGAGTTGGGCTGTACCATTGCCTGGACTGTACCAACACATGTTATAGTTATATATCGTTTAAGTGTATTTTTTTCTCTCTAAATACTTTTGTTGTGGTATTTGAGATATTGTTCTTTGCTGCTATCGGCTAAGTAAAGGAAAGATAGCATAATACTTGCTTCCGTGTCTTTATTATAATTATGATTCCCCGTCATGATAATAGGGGAATCTGGGAATTATCCTCGGAATATCTACAGATATTTCCAGAATCTGTGGAAACCAAGGTTGAGACCTCCATAGAGGTGTTAGCTACGGTGGTGCTGGTAACTGTGCACGTACCAAACGTATTACTGCCGGAATGAGTATGAACGGAGGAAAAGCATAGAGAATTCCCAACGGCCAAACTTGGACCAGAGCATCCGTGGCTACGGCCATGGGATCTGGTTTCCAACTGTAAAAGTGAGGCACCAGATCATTGAGAGACGTGTGGCAAACAGGTCCATAGTAAATGGTTCCCAAAGGAATGACGAATTGGAGAAGAACCTGGTATCTAATCTCCAATCTCTGGAATCTGTCAAATATCTCGAATTCCAGTCTGCCACTACGTTGCTGAGCCCTGGAATATATTGCGCCTGAACTGACTAATTGTGAGACCGGCAAAACCCCAAAAAGGATCTTGCGGTCTATGCCAATAGTCTGGATCTGGGACCACCTAGGTGATTGATATACCGCACAGGGAACAGATTGTCCATCTTCAGTAGAATGGACTGAGCATTGTGAAGTGTTTGCTAAAACTTTGAATAGTAAACAATCCAGCTAGGAGTTCTAGACAATTTATGTGTAATTCTGTTTCTGCAAAATCCCATCTGCTGCCTGTGGAAAGTGATCCGCAGTGCGTACCCCAGCCAGATCTGCTGGCGTCTGATTCTATGACTAACTCTGGGGTAGGATGGTTGATGGCTTTCCCATTCCAAGTCTCTACGTGGTCTAACCACCATTGCATCTCCAATTTCGACTCGTCGTCCAAGGAGATGCATTTGGGATACAGCAATTCCCTCTGCAGATATCGTGCTTTCAGACGTTGAAGAGCACGGTAATACAGCGGTCCTAGAAGGACCACCTGTATTGCTGCGGAAAGCAGGTCCAGAAGACGAGCTAACCACCTTAATGGGAATTCCCTTGGAACTAAAAGCCGTCTGATATCTTTGCAAATCAGCCGAACCTTGGCTGACGGCAGAGAGACATCTCCTCCGAATCTATTAAGCATCCTAGAAATTCGTTGGATTGGGTCGTTGTTAATATAGTTTTTCTTGTGATTTATTATGAACTCCAAGATGGACAAAAGATTGATCGTCCAATCTCTGAATTATTAGCGAGAGTTGGTCCTCCGCAAGCCGGCTGGGTGGAGTAGAGGTAACATCACTGCTCTGCGTGGAGAGAGCCTGTGGAGTCATGGATTCAATCCCAGCGAGCAACCTCTCCAGTAAGTGTCCTTGGCAAGACACCTAACGGTACATACTCGCCACCCAGGACATACTTCAAAACGAGAGAAAACTCAATGTATCCTTCCTGGTAAAATCCTTTCACAAAATAAAAAAATTAAAAAAAAGCGGAGTATATCGTCTAGGTCGATTACTAGACGTACTCCTCTGCCCTGGAGATACACCACCACTGGTCTAATTAGTTTGGTGAAGCACCTTGGGGCTGATGAGAGCCCTAAGGGAAGAACCTTGAACCTCCATAAGGTGTTTTCCCACCAGAATTAAGGAAAATCTCTTAGTAAGTCTACTGGAATTGCCAGATAGGCATCTTTCAGGTCTATTTTGACTATCCAATCTCGAGATAAAACTCCTTTTAGCGTCGGAATGCCTTCCATTTTGAAGTGGTTGTACACCACGTATTTGTTTAGATGTTTCAGATTGATCACTGGAAAAAATCGCCATCTTTCGTTTTTTTACTAGGAATATATTGCTCTCAAATACTTCCTTGTGAGGGATGACCCTCTCTATTGCATTTTTCTTCAGAAGTTTTTCTGCTTCTAGTGTAGTAATGTTTTTGTCCTTTTCTGACATTACCATAATTCCTGGAGGAATTTCTTGAATTGGTTGAGCAACGAAATCTATTCTGAAACACTCAACTGACTGAAGGACCCATGGATCTATTGTAATTGGTTTCCAATTGTTGAAACAACCTGATGCTCTTCCCCCTCACCTCTCCTGGGGAAGAATTATGGAGTAAAACCGTACTCGCCAAACTATCCCGATCTCCTTGGACCTCTGGAGCCGCGCTGGCGAGAGAATCTGGCCCTTTTGTTGGTAGAAGTAGGAGTTCTTGTCACCCTCTGAATATGAGTATATAAAGGAGCCTCTAGACGTAGAGTAGGGGGTACGGCTGGGAAAGTGACCCCTGCTTTTCCTGGCCCAATATTGGCCCTCACCTTCTTGACGGTAGAGAAAGACCCTGAATAGTCGGTCATCTCCTTAAAAATGCCCCCCCCCCAAAAAGGAGGCCCTCGGCCTTGGGACCAGGTTCATTATGAGCCAAAGTTGACAACTTAGGGTCAACATTTAGGAGTATTGAGCATCTCCTCTCGCTAGATAAAGGCGTGTTAATGTTTCCAAATACGCATATAATTATCCCACAAGACCCGGAGGCTCATATCATGTCATCTTTTCTTTACTTTAGCCGATAGCAGCAAAGAAATCTCTCAAATACAAACAAAAGTATTTTGAGAGAAAAAAGTACAGTTTAAACAACCTGTAACAGTTAATGGTATAATCCAGTTGTGTTGACCCATCATCAAGCAGACCACTCCGTAAATTCCCTGGTAACCCTTGGCCACTCCTCTTTTCTTTGCTGCTCGCCGAGATGAGTATTGGCAGCAAATTCGATTTTTAAATTGTTTACAGTTTTGGTATTTTACATTTATTGTAATTGTGTATTTCAAATCTTTACACACACACACACACACACACATTGTGGTAGTAGCATGTTTTGTTATATTGAAATTTTTGAGTGAGGGAACTTTGTTCTCCATTTTAGGCTGATATTTTTACATGGCTTTGTTTATTATTCGTTTCCCCGTCTTTGTTTTTCCTCCGGGGAGACGACTGTCTCCCCGGCGGTTGCGGTCAGGTTTTTTCAGCTCCTCCCTGTGACGGAGCCGCGGGAAAGAGGCGTGGCTTCGCGCCATTAGTGCCTGAGGTAACGCTCGCGGCATGCGCAGTGCGTCATGGGCATTTACCTTAGACGAGCAGTGGCGGTTTTTGATACGGCAAGTCTTACAACATAGCGGATTATGGCTAACCCTACCAACTACCCCTAGTGCCCTTTTACCCATGCCCCATGCAAATCTGGCAGATGTCCTTATGGCAGCTCTGTCGGTTTTTCCTCAAATTTGGAGCATACCATGGTTAGAGTGCTAGAGAATCACTCAGCCAGACGTTCATCTATAATTTCCCCAGCTTTAGATACATTTTTATCTAGTGATTCCTGACAGGATAATGAGGTCCCTGGGACTTCAATGAGGGAGAAGAGCAACTCCCAAAAAATATCCCTCATAAAACCTACGTCTACCCGTACTTGTAATGAATTCCCACAGCACATCACTGTGACGAAAAAAGGAGCCAGTTAACTCCGGCTGACAAAGAAAGTGGAAGCGCGCTAGAGGCGCAAAGATACCGGCAGCTCCTCAGAACATTCTAGAGAGGAAGCAATGTCAGATTGTGAGGTGAATTCCTCTGACCCGGAGTACGATCCGGTCTCCTCTCCTGAGGCCTCACATTCAGTTTCCTCACCTGATTCCACTGATTCTAAAAACCGCTTATTGATCCGGTAGATGCTGTAAGAAATTCAATGTTTGTACCAGAGCAATTAAAACATCCCCGGTCAGTGGAATGGACACACATAGAGCATGTGGCTCCTTATATAGAACAGCATATCCGTATGTCAATGGATAAACAAACCAGAAGTAATTTGAGGGCTGAGTGTCCAGCCCCAACTTTGTCACATAAGCTTAATGTAACCCCGAGTTAGATCCGGAAATTATTCACATCCTTAACCAGTCAAATTGGTCCCGAAAACGGGGAGTAGAGGCCACCTTAAGGGGTGTCATGATAAATTGTTTGATTTTGTAGGTCTATCACCAAAAATTTATGGATTCGGTTGAGGTTTCTCCTCACTAATGAAACCAGTCCTGTTTGAACACAGGGGTCGAGTACAGAGATTAGTCTGTGTTTTTGGTAACATAACACAGCTTTATCAAGCGAAAAGGAGACGCTCAATTCTCCTCAGTATCCACCCTAAAGTGGCCACCTTAGCGCATAATAAACTGTTGGCGCTATATAAATGATAATAATAATAATGAGCCTGGTCCCAACGCTGAGGGTCTGTTATTTGGAGAAGGCATCTTCAAGGAGATGACCGAATATACAAGGTCCTTCTTGACCATAGGTAAGATAAAGGCTAATATCAGGAATGTTTTCTCAAATGGGTTTTTCGTCATTCCTTATTCCACCTCATGAGGCTCCTTTAAATCCTCTTAACTAGAGCCCCAAAAGGACCCCACCTTTTATTCCACAATGGACCAGAAGTTCACCGTCAAAGTGGTTACAGGGGTTCGAGAAGATCAGGATTTTTGGTGAGTATAATTTCACACCAACATCCCAAGGCGGAAAATTCTGCTCAAGTATCAATTTAAAAAAAGAACACCTAAACGAGTACGTTGTGTACAATCATTTCAAAATGGAAGACATTCCATCACTAAAAGGAGTTTATCTCCGCAAGATTGGATGGTCAAAATAAATTTGAAAGACGCCTGACAATCCCGATAACTACAAAATATCGGTCCTTACACCGACACAGTCTATCGAATTTCTAGGAGTCACCGTAACTATGATGGAGATGGCTCTTTCTCTGCCTTCAGACAAAGTTCGGCTGATTCACAGAGAAACACGAGAACACTAGATACTGCTCAGGAGCTATTGATTTCGTGACCAAAAGATCTACTGAGCAAATACACATTAACTAAACACATACAAGAGAATGGTCCAAAAACATAAACCAGGTCATACACGAGAAATCCAGACAGAATATCATTAGGGGACAGACGTAAGAGTAATCCAAGGGCCAGAACCAGAAGTCCTACACGAGTAATCAGGAATACAATATTATATCAAGAACAGTGAGTAATATATCAAGAACAAGGAGCAAGAACTTAATAGGTGTAACCTATCCAGACCCAGGGAGCAAGAGACTTACTTGACCTATATATAGGGCTGAGAAGGTCATGTGACCGCAGACCAACTAGCCCAAAAGATGGTCTGTAGAACCTGAAAACCAAAAAACATGAATCCCTGCTACAACCAGCAGTGGGCAGGGCCGAGATGTGACATAACCCCCTCCCTTATGGGTGACCTCACGGGCACCCAAGACAAAAATGTGACCAGGGAAGGCAAGGAACTTGACATGAACACCCGTCATAACAGATCCCTGTCAGAATCGTACATACTTTCACCATCAGACTCCATTAGATAAGTACGCAATATGTGAGGGTACTTCTGGAGCACTACCCAGTGCGTCTCACGTAACAACGAGCTAGAAGGCGTTCATATATACCCCTTGGGAATTCGCCTGGTCTCTGGGAACCACATACCAGTCAAGTCACCTTCTCGCTGGATTTCCTCGAGACATGTGCGGAGTAAGGTATCCTCTGAACTACATCGGAGCATGGCCTCCTTGGAACCAGAAAGGGGCTTGGCCTCCTCGGACCCAGAGTGAATCGTGTCATCCTCGGAGCCAGAATTATTAGAGTTAGTACCCTTCTTTCTTCTCCTCCTTGAGCGAGACTTGGACTTGGTGACCACCTCACATGACAGGGAAATGGTGGGAGCAGACCTGGTTTTCGCGAACCCACAACTGGGTTTGGCCTTACTGAGACCACTGTGAGACATGGGCACAGTGGTTTCCTGACTTGACAGAGTTTTCTTGAGTCCCAACTTGGACACAGCTTCCTTGAAACTCAACGTGGGTATGGCTGCCTCGCAGCTCAACATGGGCGCAGCTAATTCGTGGCTTGTCATCGACATGACTGGCAGCTCGTCAGTATAAGCAGACATGAAGGGCTTATTGCCCATAAGTGGAAGGACTGGCAGCTCCCCAGCATCGGGCACGGTTGGCATCTCACTAACACAGACATGGAGGGCTCTTGGCCCAAAACAGACATGGAGGGCTCTTGGCCCAAAACAGACATGGAGGGCTCTTGGCCCAAAACAGACATGGAGGGCTCTTGGCCCAAAACAGACATGGAGGGCTCTTGGCCCAAAACAGACATGGAGGGCTCTTTGCCCACACTTGGCGTGACAGTAGGAACAACACTGGACCCACTGTGGGGCAAGGGCACAGTGGTCTCATAACAAAATGTGGCCACAGCTGTCTCGCATACCATAGGCGCAGCTGTCTCGCACAACATGGGCATGACTGGCACTGCTGACATACAGCTTGACTTGGACACTGTGCCAGGAGTGGGCATCGCTGGCATTGCTAACACACAGCTTGTCCCAGACACCACTGGCTTCGTGTCAGCTTCAGGCATCACGGGTGACATATAGCCAGTAACCGATAGACACGGGTGACAACGTACCATTAGAAACGGGCATGACTGGCAGCGTGCCAGTATAAATTTACATGACTGGTTGCTTGCCAGTAGAGACAGACATGAAGGGCTCTTTGCCCAAATTTGACCTGAAGATCTCACTGCTGTGTTGAAAACTGACCGCGGGATCCCTTGGCTTATAGCCACATTCAAGGGTCCCTGGCACCTTGCTAGACTCTGAACACCCCAGCTTATAGCCAGTCTCTGGGTGCACAAGACAGATACAGGAGACTCAGACTGAAACAAAACTGGCTTCTCTTTGCCAGTGGAAACAGGCTTGGCTGGCAATGTGTCAACAGAAACCGACATGGCTGGCAGTTTGCCAGTGGAAACAGACATGAAGGGCTTTTTGGCGAAATTTGACCTGAAGGGCTCTTTTTTTTTTTTTTTCAATTTAAAGTTTTTATTTAAAGCAAAAGGTCACAAATTGACCACCAGATATGGCCTCGCAGGGCCAGAAGGCAAACTCAGCTAGCAACATACGAAATGAGGGGAGGGGGGGATGTCACAGGAAACACATAGTATGTCTCAGCAGGGGGAGGGGATAAGGGAAAAATAAAATTTAGGGAAGGGGATCACAAAAGTCTGCAAATATATTCCAGCAAAAATAAAAATTCAGCTGTGTATGTCTCAGCGAGGGGGGGGGGAATGGGGGGGCAGCAATAGTCCGCGGATACCATGCAGTAAAAAGAAAAATCTGCTTTTATTCAGCAAAAATCAGGGTGAACATAAAAAGAAACAAAAAGTCATCGGGAAATAAGCGAAGGGAGAGAAAATCGCAGCAGGCCATGTAGGGGTGCCAAGGTCGGAAAACAGTATGCAACAGCGGATCGGCAGGAAGTTCCCTTCAGCCTGTGTCCAGCAGGAACGTGGGGTATAAAGCATCGCCATGCCTTCTTTCATCGCCTGCAGCGCCAGAAATATCCAGCGACCAGGTCTCCCCGTCCGCCACACCGGGAACAGCCCAGGGCCAAGGTAAGCACTGGCCCTCAACAGCGCCCAAGCTCAGGGCCCCGAGCAGCACCCCCAGCACAGGCCCCACAGAGGGAGCCGCAGCCTCCGGTACCATAATCACCATCTCAGCTAGGCCCCGACACGCAGGCATCTCAGCGACCTCACGCTCCTCCAGTGTCTTCGCTGGGAACGGGGGTCTGCGCAACGGATCAGGCACCCTCTCGATCTCACTGGCATTAACCCCTGTAGGGACCTCCACGCGGACCATCAGCAAGCCCTCCACCGCCTCTCCTCCAGCAAAGGCCTCCGATCGCCCCACAGCACGTCCATCATTTGCCGCCACGCACCGCGCGTGAGCGGAGTCTCATCGTCCCCAGGCATCAGCTCCACAAGCGCCTTGAGGCGCTCCAACATGGCTCCCAGGGTTCTGACGGGGGGGGGTGGGAGTACCAGCTGCCCCTGGAGCTCTCCCTCTCCCTCCTTCTCTGCTATGGGGACCTCCGCAGCAGTCAGTAGACGAGGGTCCTCCATCCTCTCCAACTGCCACAGCTGTACACCTGGGTAAGGGGACCACTCCTGGAGCAGGCCGACACAATGCTGGGGTATAGGCCTCAAGATGGCCGACTGCAGGGCTCACTCAGAGGCCTTAAACGCCTCCAAGCTCCTCCAGACTCGAGAGAGGGCCAAAACGAGCTCCGAAGTCTGCCACTCGATGGCCAGTTCAGCAGGGGTGTTATCTTCAAATAATTCACGGGAAATCCGGGTAGAAACCCCCGATATCAGTGGGTTTCAGCGGAGCTCCTAGAAAGCACGTCTGCTTCCCCATGCGGCCGGCCACGCCCCCCCCCGAAGGGCTCTTTGCCCAAATTTGACCTGAAGCTCTCACTGCTGTGTTGAGAACTGACCGATGGGGGATCCCTTGGCTTATAGCCCCATTCAAGGGTCCCTGGCACATTGCCAGACTCTGTACAACCCAGCTTATAGCCAGTCTCTGGGTGCTCTGGTTTATAGCCAGATACAGAAGACACAAAGACCTCAACAGAAGAAAATATCACTGGCTTGGCACCAGGTTCGGGCATCACTGGCACTGCACCAGGAACGGGTCGAGGGTGGCACACAGCCAACTTGGGTCACGGAAGGCACTGAAGCTTCACTGTGGGACGTGGGCACAGTGAACTCATGACTCGACAGACTTGAGGTGGTTACTCTGCCAGTCTGGACGCCTATGGAGGACCTACCAGTAACTTAAGAACGATACATGGATACAGGATTCACCGGAGATCGCTTGAGTGTTAATACGCAATTGTTAATAGTGTGGCTTGGATCGGCACAATAGAAGCAGAGTCTATATAACCTTAACCCATTTAAGGTTTTCCTCTCGTTGCATGCCTGAGCTGGACGCATCTATATTTTATAGCGAACAATACCATTACAGCACAATCTGTTTGGGCTATGACTGATTGCCCATAACCGTTCAGCAACATTGTAGCATGTTTAACCACTTCGCTGCGGTGGACGCGCTCAGCGTGTCCAACCGCATGTCACGTTCCGCGGTGAGCGCGTCCAGCCTTTGGGGTCAGTGTTCGGCCGGGTTCCGGCCGATCGCTGGCCCCCCCGGTGCGGGCTGACATCCTCGATGTCAGCCCAGCATCCGGAACCGCCGCCGGGCTAATTAGGTGTCATCGCGGGGGCGCGATGACACCAAATTCAGGCGCCCCCCCTGCATGTGCGGAGGAGGCACCTGAAAGGGAGGGGGGGGGAGGTCCTCTCTCCCTCCCGATCGTCGGCGTTGCGGGGGTTAACCCAGGCACCATTTGGAAGGGCACAGCCTGCCCTTCAAAATGGTACCTGGCATTAACCCCTGGGGAGCCGGATCACGAATCGGCGCTGAAAAGCGCCGGTTCGTGATACTTTCCCGGAGCTGGCCGACATCTTGGATGTTGGCCAAGCCTCCGGGAACTCCCCCTGAGGACTGGCGTCATCGTGCATAGCACGATGACACCAGTCCTGGAGTTAACACCTAGCTGCCACCAATGGGGGAGATGGGAGTTCCAATGAACTCCCTATCTCCCGATCCGTGGCAGCTAGGGGTTAAAGTTTGGTATTGTTGGATCGGCCAGAGCATGGCCGTTCCAACGATACCAAACACGAAAGTGAAAAAGTTTGTAAAAAAAATATATATATATTTGAAAAAACAATTATAAAAAAAAAAAAGTTTTTTTTCTTTTTTTTGGTTTGTTAATGCAGCAATATTGTTCCCATTTCAATTATAATGTGAACAATGATGCTGCACTAACGATTTTTGTATGCGGTGCGTTTGTTAAAAATCGTGTAATTTTCCCCAAAAAAAATGTAACGAGACCCCATCTCTAATTTTTTTAACAAGCGCACCCCATACAAAATATAACCGCAATTGCTCGCATGTTAAAATGTGAAAAAAAACACTTTACACGTTGTAAATTATTGAAAAATCATATTTTATTGCATTTTTTGTTAGAATATACAGACAGGTCATGACGTATACATATAATAATGACATATTATGAATCTGCCGAGTCTGACGGAAAGAACGATATATAATATGTCTGGGTCATATAATAAAATAAGGCTTCAAAACACGTTTAAACATGATGAGCAAAACCGGTAAAAATTACCTCAGCACAGAGGCGGGAAAAGCCTCAGCAGCGAAAGGGTTAACGTTGAGATGGAATTTTAATCTCATGATCCCCTGTATGTATTATATGAATTTTACTGAGGAATACACTTTTGGCTGGGTGATTGCTACTGCTTGCACTTTATTGTGATTTCTCTATCAGTGCATGCAAATTGTAGCTAACAGGCTCACTCCTGGTCGCTCTATTAACCAGTTGTATTCCGTGACATGGACCACTTATGTTTGCACCTCAACGTGACGCTTTTGAGTGGTGCATGCTAACTACAATAACCAATTTGGTGACACATGTATTTAAGTATACTCGAACGTGTGCATACTTTTCTGAGGGGATCCTTAGGCATCTCTTGCTGATTATTCTTTTCAGGTGGTGGTTCTCAGTTTTTGACATACAATTGTTGTCACAGAGACCTCACCCTGCATTAGATGCTTTTTGTGATTGGTCATTGACCTTGAGTTATGGTCTCTAATCTATGACCTTTTGTGTGTTTTTTTTATACATTTTGTGAGTGTGTACGTTTTTTCTCAGAAGTCCAATAAAGGTTTAGAATTTTAAATCATTTGTTCCCACCTTCCTTTTGGGTTCTTTGGAATCCAATTCTTCCAGAGTCTATGTAACCTGTGTCTCTCCTGTTCAGTCATAGGAGCAGTAACACAGGTTCTACTGGGAGGGAACTCCTTAACCTCCCCAGGTGTAGAGTCCAGAGCCTCCATTAACATCTTAACCACCCATTCAATGGTAGTTTGGAACATAACACACATACCTACAGGCATCTTGGGGGTCTGGATACTGTCACAGGGGTCCCTGGCCGATGCCAGGGAAGGCCCTTCATTGCGCATATATTTGAGCCCTTGAGGCAGGTTTGTCTCATAATGTTTAAGGCTAGGGACAGATGAGCGCATTTTCTGCAGCCACCGTCAAAATGTACGTCGATGCGTGCGCACGCATTTTTTCACGGAATACGCTTAAGTGGTCAGACGATGCGCAATTCTGGACGTATTTCATGACGGTGGGTAAAAAGAAGTCTAGGGAAATCCGGCTGTTTGAACGTTATGTTGGCCGCACACTAGCAGCGTCTGACATCTCCTAATCACGCACACACGCTGCTATGCGGCCGCAGCGCACTTTGTACGTCAGTAGCAGCGGTTTAACGTTCTGATAAAAATGCGTTCATTTGCTGGTTGCGTGGTGTCGGCGCACTTTCGTACGCACGTACTGCGTATATTGGCCGTCATTGGCCGTTATGTGCTGCTACTGCCGCCGTGATTTAGTGCGCCTGCACGCGCGTTCCGACTGCCCCACTCTGACCCTAGCCTAATCCAGCACACACTAACAGAAACAGAGCTAGAGGTGATAGTGTAGGTGACAGGCACAAGAGGGAGCCCTGTACTGGAATATTTTCTCACGCTAAATACAGATTCAGGGCAAGGGTAGACAGAATGCAGAAACCAATCGTTTTGGTACATACAAGGACTAACTGAATTGTCTCGAAGCTCTGAAGGTGTCGAGACCAACAGATTACCTAGGACGCAATCAGAAACACCATACGTGGAATGACAGTCCGTGAAGTATTCAAGGTTCAGGGCAATCAGATGCGATAACATAAAACAGAAATGAACAATAGTTTGTGATCGTGGTCTTTGCAAAAACATAAACATGAGTCGTAGCCTGGGTAAAGGGACCCCGGAGGGTTACAAACTATACCCCTAAACGTGAAGGGACAGAACCCAAACAGCAAGGGATCAACCCAGCAACCAGCAGGGGGTTAAATCACTAAAACAAGTGAAACAGCGTAATATACACAGTAATTCTCAACAGGACAGACGGAGGTTTGAATGGATTCAACGGAGTGCAGGGCAGAACTCGTTGGTACCTGAAAAATACTGTGAACAGAACTGCTGATCCTGGCACCTCCCTCCAGGGAGATCAGACAACACGAGAACACTAGATACTGCTCAGGAGCGAATGATTTTGTGACCAAAAGATCTACTGAGCAAATACACATTAACTAAACACATACAAGAGAATGGTCCAAAAACATAAACCAGGTCATACGAGAAATCCAGACAGAATATCATTAGGGGACAGACGTAAGAGTAATCCAATAGCCAGAACCAGAAGTCATACACGAGTAATCAGGAATACAATATTATATCAAGAACAAGGAGCAGGCACTTAATAGGTGTAACCTATCTAGACCCAAGGAGCAAGAGACTTACTTGACCTATATATAGGGCTGAGAAGGTCATGTGACCGCAGACCAACCAACCCAACAGATGGTCTGTAGAACCTGAAAAACAAAAAACATGAATCCAGCAGGGGGCAGGGCCGAGATGACACACACACACACACACACACACACACACCACACACACACACACACACACACACACACACACACCACCTCCTGCAAACCCCCCCACACACCTCCTCCTGCAAATCCCCAACACCACCTCCTGCAAACCTCCCCACACCAGCTGCTGCAAACCCCATCACCTCCTGCAATCCTCCCCACACCACCTCCTGCGAACCTCCCCCCGCCATCTCCTGCGAACCCTCCCCCCGCCATCTCCTGCGAACCCTCCCCCCGCCATCTCCTGCGAACCCTCCCCCGCCATCTCCTGCGAACCTCCCCCGCGCCACCTCCTGCAAACCCCCCGGCCCACCTCCTGCAAACCCCCCCCCCCGCGCCACCTCCTGCAAACCCCCCCCCGCGCGCCACCTCCTGCAAACCCCCCCCCCCCCGCGCCACCTCCTGCAAACCCCCCCCCGCGCCACCTCCTGCAAACCCCCCCCCGCGCCACCTCCTGCAAACCCCCCGCGCCACCTCCTGCAAACCCCCCCGCGCCACCTCCTGCAAACCCCCCCGCGCCACCTCCTGCAAACCCCCCACGCCACCTCCTGCAACCCCCCACGCCACCTCCTGCAAACCCCCTCTACCCACCACCTCTTGCAAACCCCCTACACACACATCCTGCAACCCCCCACACCACCTCCTGCAAACCTCCCCCGCCCTCTCCTGCAAACCTCCCCCGCCATCTCCTGCGAACCTCCCCCGCCATCTCCTGCGAATATCCCCCGCCATCTCCTGCGAACCTCCCCCGCCATCTCCTGCGAACCTCCCCCGCCATCTCCTGCGAATATCCCCCGCCATCTCCTGCGAACCTCCCCCGCCATCTCCTGCGAACCCCCCGCGCCACCTCCTGCAAACCCCCGTGCCACCTCCTGCAAACCCCCTCTACACACCACCTCTTGCAAACCCCCTACACACACATCCTGCAACCCCCAACACACACCTCCTGAGAACCTCCTCCTGAAAACCTCCCCACACCATGTCCTGCAGACCTTCCCACACCACCCCCTACACACAAACCTCCTACAACCCCCCTCATGCAACCTCCACCACACACCACCTCCTGCAACCCCCCACACCACCTCCTGCAACCCCCCACACCACCTCCTGCAACCCCCCACACCACCTCCTGCAAACCTCCCCACACCATCTCCTGCAACCCCCCACACCATGTCCTGTAACCTCCCCACACCACCTCCTGCAAACCTCCCCACACCTCCTGCAAACCTCCCCACACCTCCTGCAAACCTCCCCACACCACCACCTGCAAACCTCCCCACATCTCCTGCAAACCCCCTACACACCACCTCCTGCAAACCCCCTCTACACACACCTCCTGCAAACCCCCTACAAACACACACCTCCTCCAACCCCTACACACACCTCCTGCAAACCCACCTACACACACTTCCTGCAACCCCCCATCACACACATATCCTGCAAACTCCTACAAACACACATATCCTGAAACCCCCTACACACCTCCTCCAACCCCTACACACACATCTCCTCCAACCCCCCCTACACACACCACCTCCTGCAGCCCCCCTACACACACACTCACCTCCCGCAAACCCCCTACATACACACCTCTTGCAATCCCCCTAAACGCACACCTCCTGCAAACCCCCTACACACAAACCTCCTACAAACCCCCCTCATGCAACCTCCACCACACACCACCTCCTGCAACCCCCCACACCACCACCTGCAACCCCCCACACCACCTCCTGCAACCCCCCACACCACCTCCTGCAACCCCCCACACCACCTCCTGCAACCCCCCACACCACCTCCTGCAACCCCCCACACCACCTCCTGCAAACCCCACACCGCCTCCTGCAACCCCCACACTGCCTCCTGCAAACCTCCACACACCATCTCCTGCAACCCCCCACACCACCTCCTGCAACAACCCACACCACATCCTGCAACCCCCCACATATGCTCCTCCTGCAACCCCCTACACACACGCACCTCCGCTACACGCAACAGTTATGTTTAAACTGTATTTTATTTTCTCAAATACTTTTATTATTTGTATTTCAGAGATTTCTTTGCTGCTATCGGCTAAAGAAAAGAAAAGATAGCATAATACTCGCTTCGTGTCTTTATTATAATTATGATTCCCTGTCATGATAATAGGGGAATCTGGGAAGTCTATGCACCCAGCCTCTCTATTCAAATAAATCAGGCTTCTCGTTAGTGAGAAGATTTCTTTCGAGTCCATTAACCCCTTAAGGACCCCTGACGTACCCTGTACGTCCTGTCCACAGGTCTCCCTTAGACCCGCGGACGTACAGGGTACGTCAGCGGCGCCTAATCCCCCTCCCGCCCGATACTCACCTCCCTCGCTGGATCCCACGGTGATCTTGCAGGGAGGAAGCCTGCCCATGTGATTTACATGGGCAGGCGAGGCTGATGACGTCGCCACGCTGCGTGGTGACGTCATCAGCAGGCGTCCCCATGCAATTCAATGGAGGGGAGGGGGGGCTCCTTCGGAGCCCTCTATCTCCCCAACCATTGAAGCTAGGGAGATGCCGTTTGCACTGCTGGAGAGGGGAGAGTCTCCCCTTTTCAGCATTGTGTGGCATTAACCTTTTCGCTGCCGAATCGCGTTTCGGCGCTAATTGGCGCCAAAACGCGATTCGAACCTGGAGGGGGGCTGACATCTTGGATGTCAGCCAAGCCTCCAGGTCCCCCCCCCACCCACTGACAACCTCACCATATGTGTGAGGATGTCAGTGGGCCAGTTAACCATCTAGCTGCCATGTAGAGATAAGGGGATCCTAAGGATCCCTTTATCCCCCGATCCATGGCAGCTAGATGGTCATATTTGACATCATTTGAAAGGCCTGATTATGGCCTTTCCAATGATACCAAACATGACCAGGTTTGGTTTTAAAAAGAAATTAAAAAAATAAAATTAAAAAAAAATTAAATAAAATAATGTTTTTTTTAAAAAAAAATTTGTCTGGGGGGGTTTAATTAAATAGGACCTAGGCTTTCATCTAAAAATAATTAGCACAAAATGGTCAGAATGAGCGCAGCGCACATAGGTGAACTGTCTCAGCAGTGAAGGGGTTAAAAAGCAAACGCATGTAAAAATTGGGTATTTCTAGTCTCGGGACAAAATTTTGAACCTATTTAGCCGGGGTCTTTTTGGGTGGTTGTAGATTTTGGGGATTAAATTACGAAAAAGTGTGTTTTTACCATTTTTTTTCATCATATTTCATATTTTTTTTATAGTAAATTATTCGATATGATGGAAATAATGGTATTTCTAGAAAGTCCATTTAATGGCGGGAAAAAGGGTGTATAATATGTGTGGGTTGAATAAACGAGTAAGAGGAAAATTTGACCTAAACACTAACAGCGCAGAAATGTAAAAACAGCAGCGGTCACTAAGGGACGGATTTGTGTAAAACCGCCCGTCACTAAGGGGTTAATTTTGTTAATGGAGCTAGGAAATCGAATAACTTCTCATGACACACCTTTTAAGGTGGCCTCGACTCCTCTCTTTGGTGACCAATTTGTTTGAGCAATATTTCAATGATCTTTGGATCCAATTCTGGAACCAAATGGAGTTTATGTGCCAGAGTTGGGGCTGGACACTCAGCCCTCAAATTACTGCGTGTCTTCTTATTCATAGGCACACGGACACGATGCTCGATATAATGGGCCACATGCTCTATGGGTGTCCATTCCGTTGATCGTGGGTGCTTGAATTGCTCCGGCATGAACATGGAATTACCTAGAGCATCCACCAGATCAGACGCTGGTTCTGTCGTCTCATTGGAGTCTGGAGAGGATATTGAGTCTGAAAACTCGGAGGCGGCTGGTGCGTAATCTGGATCCGAGTTCATCTCAGACTCAGAAATGTCTTCCTCCAGTGAAAGAATCTGAGGAGCTATCAGTATTTTTTGTGCTTTTGGTGCGATTCCATTTTCTCTTGGTGGCTAGAGTTACTTGGCCCCTTTTTTTAGCCACAGTGGTATGCTGTGGAGAAACATGTGAAGTACGGGTAGACGTAGGCTTTTTACGAGCTATGTTTTTTGGGAGTCGCTCTTCTCCCTCTCTTGACGTCCCAGGGACCTCATTGTCAGGGTTAGATTCTATCTGAAGCCGGGGTATTCACAGCTGATCTCCTGGCTGAATGGTTATCCAGCGCTCTGACCATAGTGCTCTCTATGTTAGAGGAGAAGGGTTAGGGTTAGCGCGTCTGCCGTATTATGTACATGGGGCATAGGTATAATTGCACCAGGGAAGGCTGGCAGGGTCGGGTTAGACATTATATTAACTTTAAAATAATCTTTCCCTTGAAAAAAATCACTTGCCGCTACACGAACGCTGTTTGACTCCTCTGAGGTAAACGATCGCGAAGTACAGCTAAAGCGCGAGCGTTACCTGACAGACAATGGCGCGAGGGCCGGGAGCGTTACCTCTCAGACAATGGCGCGAGGGCCGCGAGTGTTACCTCTCAGACAATGGCGCGAGGGCCGCGAGCGTTACCTCTCAGACAATGGCGCGAGGGCCGCGAGCGTTACCTCTCAGACAATGGCGCGAGGGCCGCGAGCGTTACCTCTCAGACAATGGCGCGAGGGCCGCGAGCGTTACCTCTCAGACAATGGCGCGAGGGCCGCGAGCGTTACCTCTCAGACAATGGCGCGAGGGCCGCGAGCGTTACCTCTCAGACAATGGCGCGAGGGCCGCGAGTGTTACCTCTCAGACTATGGCGCGAAGGCCACGCCTCTCCCAATGACAAACTTGTGGGGGAGGTGCAGAAATGTGCTAGTAACTGCCGGAGAGTCAGACTCGTCTCTGGAGGAAAAACCACCAACAGGAACAATAAAAACAAATATAAGGCAAACTACAATACCTTACAAAAAAGATTATGAACACATAAATCCCTTTAAATAATACAGGGTGAGCCAGTCAAACCTGCATTTGTGAAAAGGGGCGGGAGAGCGGTGAAAGTGGGCGGAGCCAGTTAGCAAGGTTACCATTGTGTCCCCCACAACTAAGCATTTCAGTCGTCATGGAGCAGTGGTCTAAACAACAACGTTGATTGGCTGTGAAAGCGTTTTACCAAAGTGGTAGTTATGCAGCCGCTCAGCCTCGTTTCCGGAAGAATTTTCAAATTAATCGAAATAAGCCAGTGCCGTCTGTTAATTCAATCAAATTGTGACAAACTTTGGAGTAATTGGTGAAACGAGAAACAGAAGGGGGGGCAGTGCAAGATCAGTGCGAACTCCCGCCAATATTGACCGCGTGAGAGTTGCTGTGGAAAGAAGCCCTCGGAGATCGGCGCGTCGACAGAGTGCTGCGCTTGGCAAACACGAGCGTCCGAAGAATCTTGAGGTTAGATTTACACCATCACCCATACAAAATTCAGCTTGTTCAGGCTATGAATGAAAACCATTTTGCAGCTCGACGGCGTTTTTGTCAAACGTTGTTGGACATGTTTGATGAAAACGAGGACCTTGTTCACAACCTGTGGATGAGCGATGAGGCACATTTCCATCTCTCCGGTTTTGTGAATAAACAAAATTTCCGATATTGGAGTGATGAAAACCCTCAACAACTCCATCAAACACCCCTCCATTCAAGCAAGGTAACAGTTTGGTGCGCAATGTCCTCATTGGGAATCATAGGCCCGGATTGTTTTGAAAATGACAGGGAGCAGTTACTGTGAATGCACAACGCTATTGGGAAATGTTGCATTCGTTCTTCATTCCTCAGCTTCGTCAACATGGAATGAACAATGAAACCTTATTCCAGCAAGACGGTGCCACAAGTCATACAGCCCGTGTCACAAGTCATACAGCCCGTGTCACAAGTCATACAGCCCGTGTCACAAGTCATACAGCCCGTGTCACAAGTCATACAGCCCGTGTCACAAGTCATACAGCCGTGTCCGCATGAATGTTCTCAACAATGTTTTTCCAAATCGGGTGATATCCCGAAATGGAGCAATTTCTTGGCCTCCCTGATCGCCCGACCTCACAGTGTGCGATTTTTTTTCTTGTGGGGGTACCTGAAGAGTAAAGTCTTTGAACAACGACCTCCAACGCTTGGGGAACTCAAAAGGAGAATCCGGTTGGAAATCGAGAGAATTCCTCAGCGTATGCTCCGTGATGCGATGGGCTGTTTCAGAAATCGCCTACAAGAATGTCTCAATCGGGAAGGACACCATCTTACTGGAGTTATTTTTAAACAGTGAATGTTGTTTCTTAAATGCTTTTTAATGTACATTAAGATAGTAACAATAACATTTTGAAATATCCATCCGTTTATTTTTTACAGTCATTTCAAAAATGCAGGTTTGACTGGCTCACCCTGTATATCCTCTAATTTGACCAAATATAACCATACACAAACAAATGTATACAATAATAATAGTGTGTAAAGCATAAAATGTATTTATTTTATAAAGGATTTTACCAGGGTTAGGGTTAGACACATTGAGATTTCTCTCGTTTTTCAAGTATGTCCTGGGTTCAAGAACCTTGAATTGTTACAGTTGTTACAGAAATACAAAGTTACAGTTAAAATACACTCTAAAGCAAAATAATGCAAATAAACTTTTATTTGCTGCCAAAACTTATTTTTCCTCAGCGAGCAGCAAAGAAAAGAGGGGTTACCAGAGGATTTATAGAGCGATCTGCACGATGAATGGTCAAGAAAGGACTGGACTGTACCATTACTGTTATACGTATTTTAAACCGTTTTTTCTCTCTCAGAATACTTTATTGTTGTATTTGAGAGATTTTATTTGCTGCTATTGGCTAAAGTAAAGAAAAGATAGCATAATATGAGCATCCGTGACCGTGTCTTGTGGGATAATTAAGAACTCCTTGCCTAAGCATTGGTTCTGGGCAGGACTCGAGTACTGCAGGAACGGCGTTCCCGCACTTCTCCCGCAGCGGGAATGCAGGGTCCCGCTGTGAGCCGGCGGAGCGGATCCCTGGGGCTGCTAGTGGAATGCATTAACAGCATTCCGCTAGCCTGCCAAGTGCCCGGCATTTTCCCAGCCTCGCACGTGCGGACGCGGATGAGATCTCGCAAGAGCGCGTCACAACCTAGAAGCCGGCGGCCATGTGAAGGAGCACGCTGGGCACTCGGAGGAAGAACGCGGGTCTGTGCTGGCCGGGTAAGTATAATTCTGGGGGCTCTGCTGGCTATAAAATTCTGGGGCTCTGCTGGCTATAAAATTCTGGGCTCTGCTGGCTATAATATTCTGGGGGTCGGACTATAAAATTCGGGGCTCTGCTGGCTATAAAATTCGGCGCTCTGCTGGGTATAATATTCTGGGGGTCTGCTAGCTATAAAATTCTGGGGGTCTGCTGGCTATAAAATTCTGGGGGCTCTGCTGGCTATAAAATTTTGGGGGCTCTGCTGGCTATAAAATTCTGGGGGTCTGCTGGCTATAAAATTCTGGGGGCTCTGCTGGCTATAAAATTCTGGGGGCTCTGCTGGCTATAAAATTCTGGGGGTCTGCTGGCTATAAAATTCTGGGCTCTGCTGGCTATAATATTCTGGGGGTCTGCTGGCTATAAAATTCTGGGGGTCTGCTGGCTATAAAATTCTGGGGCTCTGGCTATAAAATTCGGCGCTCTGCTGGCTATAAAATTCCAGGGTCTGCTGGGTATATTATTCTGGGGGCTCTGCTGGCTATAAAATTCCAGGGTCTGCTGGGTATATTATTCTGGGGGCTTTGCTGGGTATATTATTCTGGGGGCTCTGCTGGCTATAAAATTCCAGGGTCTGCTGGGTATATTATTCTGGGGGCTCTGCTGGCTATAAAATTCTGGGCTCTGCTGGCTATAAAATTCTGGGCTCTGCTGGCTATAAAATTCCAGGGTCTGCTGGGTATATTATTCTGGGGGCTTTGCTGGGTATATTATTCTGGGGGCTCTGCTGGGTATATTATTCTGGGGACTTTGCTGGGTATATTATTCTGGGGGCTCTGCTGGGTATATTATTCTGGGGGCTCTGCTGGGTATATTATTCTGGGGGCTCTGCTGGCTATAAAATCCCAGGGTCTGCTCGGTATATTATTCTGGGGGCTTTGCTGGGTATATTATTCTGGGCGCTCTGCTGGGTATATTATTCTGGGGACTTTGCTGGGTATATTATTCTGGGGGCTTTGCTGGGTATATTATTCTGGGGGCTCTGCTGGGTATATTATTCTGGGGGCTTTGCTGGGTATATTATTCTGGGGGCTCTGCTGGGTATATTATTCTGGGGGCTTTGCTGGGTTTAACAGGGTAATTCAAAGAGATTTGAAAAGTCACCGCACGTTCGGTGACTTTTCTTTCTCTTCAATTCGGTTCCTTTTGCCGATCCCATTTCGGCGACCCTGTGTGTATTCAGCAAGCACCACAGGGTCCCCGAATTGCAGGGAAAAGCTACCGCAAACCCGACGAAAACTAACCGCAAAACTCAGCGAATGCACGCCGAAAACCCGCAAAAACATCTGGATTAACCTGCTGAATACCACGGAAAAACCCGAGTAGGAGCCGATCACACGCAGTGAAGCCACCGGAAAAAGCCAACACCGCAGGAGAGAGCAGTGAATAAATTAGGAAAACCGTTTGCATGAATGATTGAAAAGTGAAACGCTGTTTGCAAAGAAACTACTGAGCGAAAATGTCTGAAATTTACATATGAGGTCCAGGGAATTATAATAAAGAGGGCTGTTACAGAAAAAATAAGTAAACTTAAAAAATAAAAAAAAATCTGACTTAAAAAAAACCCCAGAAAAATGCTTAAAATATCCTAAAAAATCTATAAATAAAGAGACTCTTTACTGCAGAATTTTATAATGAACGGTTTATTAGATATTGAATTAAAACGGGAATATTTTTAACATTGAAGCCTATGGGATTCTCCTGAATAAATTTGCCGAATTAAACCACCGAATGGCAGGGCATTAGGGGAACCTTTCACTGCTGGTTTGTGTTCTCTGAATAGCCGAAGCAGTGCTATTTCATGGGGATTTCACTGCCCTCGAACAGGCACCGTATGTTCAGGCAATTCGCCAGGATTTGGCGAATTGCCTGCTCTCTGGATAGCCGAATGGCCAAGAAAGGTAACTGTACCCTGATTTTCAGCGTTCGGTTACCTTTCTCAAGCAATTCGGAGCTCTTTGAATTACCCTGTAAATATTTATTTTCAGGTTACATGATTGTGTGTGTGTGTAATATATATCTGAGGGGTGTGTGTGTAATATATATCTGAGGGGTGTGTGTAAGTGTAATATATATCTGAGGGGTGTGTGTAAGTGTAATATATATCTGAGGGGTGTGTGTGTGTAAGTGTAATATATATCTGAGGGGTGTGTGTAAGTGTAATATATATCTGAGTGGTGTGTGATATATATCCTGAGTGGTGTGTGATATATATCCTGAGGGGTGTGTGTGTGTGATATATCTGAGGGGTGTGTGTGTGTGATATATATCTGAGGGGTGTGTGTGTGTGATATATATCTGAGGGGTGTGTGTGTGTGATATATATCTGAGGGGTGTGTGTGGTGTCAGGGTGTAATTGTCAGTGTGATGTGGCCAAGGCATGCACAATGTGCATACGTTGTCTTTTTTGTGTGTATGAGAAAGGAGCGAACGAGAGGTGTGTGTGTGGTATTGGGGCTAGTGGAAATCTTGTGTGAGTTCCCTCTCTTTTTCCCCTAGGACTTGACCCCTGGTTCTGACTGAGCAGAAGAAAATGCTATCAGCCTGAAAAATTTGGTATAGCTTGTGACAGATCTCAGTACCCCGACAGGTCACATCTGTCAATGCCGCTTCCTTGCAGGACCACCCCCCCTTGTTTTCTCCCCAGGCAGACTCTTGTGCCTTTCTCTAGTCCTCAGACAAATCCAAAAAGGACCAGGACATGTAGAGAGCCTGCTAGCATCTCCAAGAAATAAGACGAGGCTGTATATCTGGAGGTTTTCAGTGCCAGAATGGAACTCTTTTAATTGGGGACAGGTACACCTATTTATACGGTCAAATGTATGGGTCGTTTACATACACAAAACCTCCCCTAACAAATGTTTTGAGGGATTTTCAGGTTTCTGTTCCTTCTGCTTCTTGGAATGCAAAACATAATCAGATTAGGTACAGACAGTGAAATACACATTGCATAATGTTCCTAAACGAGGCAGGACAATGGCAATCGTGATCGTGACAAAGAGATTACAGTTTAAAACAACAGGTAACTGGGCAGTGTTTGCCTGACAAGATTAACAACTCAAATATACCCCTTGCTCTGTTGTTCTTTGTGAGGGTTTCTTAGAAATCATTCCCAGCATAGGGATCCCTTTAGTTTTCTTTCTGTCCCTTGTGTGTCAGTCTGGTTCCTGCATAGCCCTGGAATCTGTATTATTGATTTGTCCTGTATCAAGTCAGAAGCTCACCTGCCTAAAGGGCTACACTCCTTGTTCCACGTCGCCACGATGGCCAAAGTGTGCGCCCATCGTTACATTACAAACAGTCCATATAATTGGCCTGTAGGTGAGTTTATTGTATTTAAGTCTGTGCTCCAAATAGTGCTTGATTTGCTTATGGAGCTGAAGAGGTTAATGCTTTCTTTCAGTGTGCCTAATTATGCAGTTTCTCCCAGCAGAGTCTCTGGGAGACCTCCCATGTCTGAGGGAAAGGCACAGGTTATTTAACCTCTGTTATTTCTGTGGTGCAGCAAACCACAAAGTATATTCTTGTCCACAAAAACCCAGACCCAGCATGTCCTGTCACCAGAAGGGTGAGACCCTGGTATCCACCTCTTGCAGCCGAAGTGCTGAATTTAATGCTGGGCCCTCTGTTTCTATGCAACGCAGGGGGGTTGCGCATTCCAAGTGTCTCAGTGAAGCCAAAGTTGTTACCACAAGTGTCCAGGGTGGCGCTGTTGCCACAGGTACACAGTGTAACTGTAACACTGTCTGTTCTGAGAATGTGTATCGCCCACCAAGGAGTAGCGGAGTTGAGATCCTTAAGGGCTGAGAAATCTTTTTGACGTTTAAACACTGACTAAATCTCACAGAATCAGACACTTGTGGCAACAAGGTAGAACCATAAACGGAGTCGCTACTAAGCACTAATGGTTTCGAGGCCGATAGAATACTTAGAGCACATACAGAGAAACACAGATCACTTGGACAGTTGGTGAATTGCGCGGACTGCAGGGCAGTCAGGAAATAGGTTGCTTTAACGTTTGCTGATAATCGGGGGCAGGTCAGCGGTACCTTAAGATGGTAAGAACCAACACATACACTTCGGGGTCTGTTGTACAAACAAGAACGAGTATTGTTGCTGGTAAGCGCACACTGACAATCAGCATTAAATAAACATGACTTTAATCGCGGATTGAAACAATATGTGGCTGGCGAACGTGAATCCTCGTTTGGGTATAGGCACTTCGCGAGGCCATGGACAAGACCCACCAATGAGAAAGAACACTTCCCCAGTAGCGTGTAAACACCCCAGCGGCAAGCATGGGGTTAAACCACCAAAACACCACACAGACAATCATAATCAGCAGAGAATAGTCAGAAATCAGGCCGGGTCAAATAACAGGAGCAGGGATCGAATACAAAAACCGGGTTGGCAACAGGAAGGCAATCTAAATCAATAAGTAGCGATGCGGGAATCAGACTCCACGACAGGGCAATGAAGTAACTCCTCGCGCCCTGTTTTAAACCCAGCGGCTCCTCGTAACCATGCTGGGCCCAGCCCCCTCGGACGCCGCATGGCCATTCCCCAGTGCTGGCAGTCGGCCAGCTCCTGGCACAGGATCTTTCCCAGACCCCCCCAGGCAGCACAGCGGGGGCTGAGAGCGTGACAGAACACCCCCGATGGTCGGACTCAGAACGACCACCAGGCGCAGAAGGATGGGAAACATGAAATTGGCGAACCAAACGAGGCGCATGGACTTCGCAGGCAGGAAGCCAAGAACGATTAATCAATACGAAATGCACCTGTAAACATGTAACATAGTGACTTTATTTCCTCCATATTTATTTTTCTGTTAATCTGTATATTTGGTCCTGTGTTAATTTCTTGCATTTTACTATTTTGTATTTCTGTAACCAATCAATGTTCTCGAACCCAGGACATACTTGAAAATGAGAGAAATCTCAATGTATCCTTCCTGGTAAAATCCTTTTATAAATAAAATAAAAAACGATTCTCAGGCCCATAACCCTCCCAGTCAACCAGGTACTGGAGGACACCACGGACCACACGGGACCTTAGGATGGCACGGACTTCGCACTACTCCTCACTCTGTGACCGGATAGGCGGAGGTGGAGCAGTGACTCTGGTGTACCTATTGCAGGTAAGGGGTTTCAAGAGGCTTACATGAAAAACATTGTGGAAACGTAGATATGGGGGTAAAGCCAAAGCATAAGAGACCGGGTTAATGCGTCTTAGCACCTTGTAAGGACCAATAAACTTGGGAGCCATCTTCATGGACGGCAGAAACCGTTTGATGTTTCGGGTTGACAACCACACCTTGTCCCCAACCATATACACCGGTGCAGGACCACTGCGTCTGTCAGCTTTTATTTTTTGTTTTTGTATATTGGCCTCCATGATTTCCTTAACGCTTTCCAATGTCTCTTTCAGATTATTCAGATGCTCATCCAAGGCTGGCACTGCAGTACCTTGGAATACGTAGGGAAGCATGGGAGGATCATAACCATAAACCGCATGGAACAGTGAGTGACCTGTGGTTTCGCTCACTGAGTTGTTTAATGCAACCTCTGCCCAGGGTAACAGGTCTGCCCAGTCACTTTGCTTCTCTGAGACAAAACATCGCAAATATTGTTTGACACTCTGGTTGGCTCTCTCTGCGGCCCCATTCATCTGTGGGTGATAAGCCGAGGAGAAACTCAAGTTGATACCTAGGTTGTCACAAAACCCTCGCCAGAATCGAGACACGAATTGGGTTCCTCTGTCGGATACGATTCCCAGAGGAACCCCATGAAGTCTCACTATATTTTGCACAAATACTGGTACCAGCTCAATAGCTGAAGGGAGTTTGACCAGAGGCACGACGTGCACCATCTTCGAGAATCTGTCTACCACCATAAGGATCACCGTATGACCCTGAGACACAGGTAGATCGGTAATAAAGTCCATAGAGACGTGGGACCATGGTCTCTCAGGCACCGGCAATGGCTGCAATAGACCTATAGGTAAGGACCGAGGTTTTTTGCTTCTACAGCACACTTCACATGTGACTATGTAGTCCTTAATATCCCTTCGCATACCTGCCCACCAGAACTGTTTTTCTATAGAGGCTAGAGTCTTATTTATCCCCATATGCCCATAAGGCTTGGAGTCGTGGTATATTGTCATCATTTGTGTTCTCTCCTCCTCAGGTACAAAGACCTTACCAGGAGGTTTCTCAAGAGGAGCAACACCTTGAACAGCTTGAATTCTCTCCAACAACGGAGACGACACAGTCAGAACTGTTGTACCCAATATCCTTTTGTGAGGAATGATGGGACTGTGGTCGAATGTATGCTGTTCATAAGACTCGTATTGCCTGGACAAGGCATCAGCCTTTGTGTTTTTTGACCCAGGACGGTATGTCAACAGAAAATTGAAACTGGACAGGAACAAGGACCACCGGGCCTGCCTAGAATTCAAACGTTTTGCGTCTCCCATGTAAATAAGATTCTTATGATCTGTTATTATTATCACGGGATCTTTTGTACCTTCTAGCAAATAGCACCATTCCTTGAGGGCTGCTATGACTGCTAGTAACTCTGTTTCCTATGTCATAATTTCTCTCTGCAGGTGTCATTTTCTTGGAGAAAAACTCACAAGGATGTACAGGTCCCTCTGGACTCTCTCTTGTCCCTCTGGACTCTCCCACTGCACCAATTCCTATCTCGGATGCATCAACCTCCAGTTGAAATGGCAAGCCTGGCTCTGGATGCCGTAGGATAGGTGCCGTGACAAATGCCTGCAGGGCTTGGTCGCTCCAGACCTGATTCTGGGCACCTTTCTTAGTAATGGCAGTGATCGGTGAGACAACAGAAGAGAAACCCTTAATGAACCTTCTATAGTAGTTCATAAAACCAAGGAATCTCTGGATGGCTTTTAGGCCTTGAGGTAGTGGCTATTCTTTGATGGCAGACAACTTGTTTGGGTCCATCTCAAACCCCTCAGGTGTGATAATGTAACCCAGGAAATGGACTGAAGTTATGTCGAACAGACACTTTTCTAACTTACAGTATAGTTTATTCTCCAGCAACCTTTGCAACACTGTTCGTACCTGGACATGGTGTGTCTCAACATCAGGAGAATAAATCAAGATATCATCAAGATATACGATGATGAAGACTTGCAAAAAATCCCTCAGGACATCATTTATAAAGTCTTGGAAGACCGCTGGTGCATTGCACAGGCCAAATGGCATAACCAAATACTCATAATGGCCACTCCTGGTGTTAAAAGCGGTTTTCCATTCATGGTCTTGTTTGACTCTTACCAAGTTGTATGCACCACGAAGATCCCACTTGGTATATATCTTGGCACCTCTTAAACGGTCAAAAATTCTGATATCAGTGGGATGGGATAGGCATTTCGTATAGTGATTCTGTTTAACCCCCTATAGTCAATGCAAGGTCTTAAATCCCCCTCCTTTTTAGACACGAAAAATAATCCAGCTCCCGCGGGAGAGGAAGAACGACGAATGAACCCCTTGGCTAGGTTCTCTTTAATTTACTCCTCCATGATATCGTTCTCTTTTTGTGATAAGGGATAGACATGACCCCGAGGATGCATGGTACCTGGCAATATGTCTGTGACACAATCATACGGCCTATGTGGTGGACGTGGAGTTCTGTTCCCGCATCGCTTACATTGATTTTCATTGCTGTTCTAGTTGCCGACCCATTTACGTCTATGATCCCTGTTCCTGATTTTGACCCGGCTTGTCTTTGACCATTCTTATGTTACGTGCTATAGCGATTGGTAGTACTGTGCCTTGTTGACTTAACCCTATGCAGGCTGCTTGGGGTTTTACTCGCTTCTTGCGGATAGTCCCATCTCGCTCTGGTATACTATCATCAGCCTTCTCGGGGTTCTGTTCCAGGCCCAAGATTTATGGTCTTGTATTTATGTACAATCCGCAATAGCGAGATACCATGTGTTTTCTGCATATGGTTATCGTGCTCAGCTTGCCAAGTGTACCCGGGTTTGTACAAGCTTTAAGCTTTTATGTGTGTCAGTAGACCCTGGTGATAACCAGGTACAACATACCTGTATGTCTCTTCGGCGACTGCCCTGCAGTCTGCTCAATACATTGACCGTCTAACTACCTCGTTACACCCACTCAAGTATTGAAGCCATCTGTATTGTTTTGTGCTCTAAGTTGTCCGTTGGTCTCGAAACCTTTTGGAACTTAGTAGCAGATCAGTTGTCCTTTTATGCTCCTTGGCTTTGGAGTATAAGTCTGAAATTACTTTGTATTTTGCAACCATCAAGCAGATATCTCTGTCCAACAAGATCTCAACCTCGCTACTCTTGTGTGAGCGCTACCGCGCCCGTTACAGTTCCACTATTGTTTAATTATATAGGTGAAACTTTTTTCTTTGTAGATTTTTTAAAAATCTTTTTGTGCATTTCTTTGCTGCTGATAGTACAGTAAAGAAGAGTTTAGCATAATAATCGCCTCCGTGTCTTTAGTTATAATCTCTTGATTTCCTTGTCAAATATATAGGGGAATCTAGGGATTTCCTGAATGGATTTGTTCTCAATGTTTTATGTCCATCTCTTCTACAGCCCGTCTCAAGATCAGGATTTCCAAGATGAGTTTTATTTAATGGATCATTCTGACCTGTTTATTCTGGATTTTAGTAAGTACATCTCTCTGCATGTTAACTTCTCTATGCCTGCGTGTTAACCTCTCTCTGCCTGCGTGTTAACCTCTCTCTGCCTGCGTGTTAACCTCTCTCTGCCTGCGTGTTAACCGTCTCTCTGCCTGCGTGTTAACCTCTCTCTGCCTGCGTGTTAACCTCTCTCTGCCTGCGTGTTAACCTCTCTCTGCCTGCGTGTTAACCTCTCTCTGCCTTCGTGTTAACCTCTCTCTGCCTGCGTGTTAACCTCTCTCTGCCTGCGTGTTAACCTCTCTCTGCCTGCGTGTTAACCTCTCTCTGCCTGCGTGTTAACCTCTCTCTGCCTGCGTGTTAACCTCTCTCTGCCTGCGTGTTAACCTCTCTCTGCCTGCGTGTTAACCTCTCTCTGCCTGCGTGTTAACGTCTCTCTGCTTGCGTGTTAACGTCTCTCTGCCTGCGTGTTAACCTCTCTGCCTGCATGTTAACCTCTCTCTTCCTGCGTGTTAACCTCTCTCTGCCTGCATGTTAACGTCTCTCTGCCTGCGTGTTAATGTCTCTCTGCCTGCGTGTTAACGTCTCTCTGCCTGCGTGTTAATGTCTCTCTGCCTGCGTGTTAACGTCTCTCTGCCTGCGTGTTAACGTCTCTCTGCCTGCGTGTTAACGTCTCTCTGCGTGTTAACGTCTCTCTGCGTGTTAACGTCTCTCTGCTTGTTAACGTCTCTCTGCTTGTTAACGTCTGTGTGTTAACCTCTCTCTGCCTGCGTGTTAACGTCTCTCTGCCTGCGTGTTAACGTCTCTCTGCCTGCATGTTAATGTCTCTCTGCCTGCGTGTTAACGTCTCTCTGCGTGTTAACGTCTCTCTGCGTGTTAACGTCTCTCTGCGTGTTAACGTCTCTCTGCGTGTTAACGTCTCTCTGCGTGTTAACGTCTCTCTGCGTGTTAACGTCTCTCTGCGTGTTAACGTCTCTCTGCGTGTTAACGTCTCTCTGCGTGTTAACGTCTCTCTGCGTGTTAACGTCTCTCTGCGTGTTAACGTCTCTCTGCCTGCGTGTTAACGTCTCTCTGCCTGCGTGTTAACGTCTCTCTGCGTGTTAACGTCTCTGCGTGTTAACGTCTCTCTGCGTGTTAACGTCTCTCTGCGTGTTAACGTCTCTCTGCGTGTTAACGTCTCTCTGCTTGTTAACGTCTCTCTGCTTGTTAACGTCTGTGTGTTAACCTCTCTCTGCCTGCGTGTTAACGTCTCTCTGCCTGCGTGTTAACGTCTCTCTGCCTGCGTGTTAACGTCTCTCTGCCTGCATGTTAAGGTCTCTCTGCCTGCGTGTTAACGTCTCTCTGCGTGTTAACGTCTCTCTGCGTGTTAACGTCTCTCTGCGTGTTAACGTCTCTCTGCCTGCATGTTAACGTCTCTCTGCCTGCGTGTTAACGCCTCTGCCTGCGTGTTAATGTCTCTGCCTGCGTGTTAATGTCTCTCTGCGTGTTAACGTCTCTCTGCGTGTTAACGTCTCTCTGCTTCTTAACGTCTGTGTGTTAACCTCTCTCTGCCTGCGTGTTAACGTCTCTCTGCCTGCGTGTTAACGTCCCTCTGCCTGCGTGTTAACGTCTCTCTGCCTGCGTGTTAATGTCTCTCTGCCTGCGTGTTAACGCCTCTGCCTGCATGTTAACGCCTCTGTCTGCGTGTTAACGTCTCTCTGCGTGTTAACGTCTCTCTGCGTGTTAACGTGTCAGTGTGATAACGTCTCAGTGTGTTAACATCTCTCTGCCTGCGTGTTAACATCTCTCTGCCTGCGTGTTAACGCCTCGCTGCCTGCGTGTTAACTTCTCTCTGCCTGCATGTTAACGCCTCTCTGCGTGTTAACGTCTCTGTGTGTTAACGTCTCTCTGCCTGCGTGTTGACGTCTCTGCCTGCGTGTTAATGTCTCTCTGCCTGCGTGTTAACGTCTCTCTGCCTGCGTGTTAATGTCTCTCTGCCTGCGTGTTAACGTCTCTCTGCTTGTTAACGCCTCTCTGTCTGCGTGTTAACGTCTCTCTGCGTGTTAACGTCTCTCTGCGTGTTAACGTCTCTCTGCTTGTTAACGTCTGTGTGTTAACCTCTCTCTGCCTGCGTGTTAACGTCTCTCTGCCTGCGTGTTAACGTCTCTCTGCCTGCGTGTTAACGTCCCTCTGCCTGCGTGTTAACGTCTCTCTGCCTGCGTGTTAACGCCTCTCTGTGTTAACTGTCTCTCTGCCTGCGTGTTAACATCTCTCTGCCTGCGTGTTAACGCCTCTCTGCGTGTTAACATCTCGCTGCCTGCGTGTTAACTTCTCTCTGCCTGCGTGTTAACGCCTCTCTGCGTGTTAACGTCTCTGTGTGTTAACATCTCTCTGCCTACATGTTAACGTCTCTCTGCCTGCGTGTTGACGTCTCTGCCTGCGTGTTAACGCCTCTCTGTCTGCGTGTTAACGTCTCTCTGCGTGTTAACGTCTCTCTGCGTGTTAACGTCTCTCTGCGTGTTAACGTCTCTCTGCGTGTTAACGTCTTTCTGCGTGTTAACGTCTCTGCTTGTTAACGTCTCTCTGCTTGTTAACGTCTCTCTGCTTGTTAACGTCTGTGTGTTAACCTCTCTCTGCCTGCGTGTTAATGTCTCGCTGCCTGCGTGTTAACGTTTCTCTGCGTGTTAACGTTTCTCTGCGTGTTAACGTCTCTCTGCGTTTTAACGTCTCTCTGCGTGTTAACTTCTCTCTGCGTGTTAACGTCTCTCTGCTTGTTAACGTCTCTCTGCTTGTTAACGTCTCTCTGCTTGTTAACATCTCTCTGCTTGTTAACGTCTCTCTGCTTGTTAACGTCTGTGTGTTAACCTCTCTCTGCCTGCGTGTTAACGTCTCTCTGCCTGCGTGTTAACGCCTCTCTGCGTGTTAACGTCTCTGTGTGATAACATCTCTCTGCCTGCGTGTTAACTTCTCTCTGCCTGCGTGTTAACGTCTCTCTGCCTGCGTGTTAACGTCTCTCTGCCTGCGTGTTAACGTCTCTCTGCCTGCGTGTTAACGTCTCTCTGCCTGCGTGTTAACGTCTCTCTGCCTGCGTGTTAACGTCTCTCTGCCTGCGTGTTAATGTCTCTCTGCCTGCGTGTTAACGCCTCTGCCTGCGTGTTAACGTCTCTCTGCGTGTTAACGTCTCTCTGCGTGTTAACGTCTCTCTGCGTGTTAACGTCTCTCTGCGTGTTAACGTCTCTCTGCGATAACATCTCTCTGCCTGCGTGTTAACGCTTCTCCGTGTTAACTGTCTCTCTGCCTGCGTGTTAACTTCTCTCTGCCTGCGTGTTAACATCTCTCTGCCTGCGTGTTAACGCCTCTCTGCCTGCGTGTTAACGCCTCTCTGCATGTTAACGCCTCTCTGCATGTTAACACCTCTCTGCCTGCGTGTTAACGCCTCTCTGCATGTTAACGCCTCTCTGCCTGCGTGTTAACGCCTCTCTGCGTGTTAACGCCTCTCTGTCTGCGTGTTAACGCCTCTCTGAGTGTTAACGTCTCTCTGCCTGCGTGTTAATGCCTCTGCGTGTTAACGCCTCTCTGTCTGCGTGTTAACGCCTCTCTGTCTGCATGTTAACGCCTCCCTGTCTGCATGTTAACGTGTCTCTCTGCCTGCGTGTTAACGGTTCTCTCTGCCTGCGTGTTAACGGTTCTCTCTGCCTGCGTGTTAAAGGGTCTCTCTGCCTGCGTGTTAACGGGTCTCTCTGCCTGCGTGTTAACGGGTCTCTCTGCCTGCGTGTTAACGGGTCTCTCTGCCTGCCCGTTAGCGGGGTCTCTCTGCCTGCCCGTTAGCGCGGTCTCTCTGCCTGCCCGTTAGCGGGGTCTCTCTGCCTGCCCGTTAGCGCGGTCTCTCTGCCTGCCCATTAGCGCGGTCTCTCTGCCTGCCCATTAGCGCGGTCTCTCTGCCTGCCCGTTAGCGCGGTCTCTCTGCCTGCCCGTTAGCGTGGTCTCTCTGCCTGCCCGTTAGCGGGGTCTCTCTGCCTGCCCGTTAGCGCGGTCTCTCTGCCCGTTAGCGCGGTCTCTCTGCCTGCCCATTAGCGCGGTCTCTCTGCCTGCCCATTAGCGCGGTCTCTCTGCCTGCCCATTAGCGCGGTCTCTCTGCCTGCCCGTTAGCGCGGTCTCTCTGCCTGCCCGTTAGCGTGGTCTCTCTGCCTGCCTGTTAGCGGGGTCTCTCTGCCTGCCCGTTAGCGTGGTCTCTCTGCCTGCCTGTTAGCGGGGTCTCTCTGCCTGCCCGTTAGCGCGGTCTCTCTGCCTGCCCGTTAGCGCGGTCTCTCTGCCTGCCCATTAGCGCGGTCTCTCTGCCTGCCCGTTAGCGCGGTCTCTCTGCCTGCCCGTTAGCGTGGTCTCTCTGCCTGATTCACCATCACGTTACTCCCCACTTATTCTACCGCCGCAACTGATGAAGCGGTTTGCGAGGTCCCATGTGACATTACTTCATACACCTTACCGCCCTAGCCTCTGGGTGGTCCTCAGGGTGGTCCATTGCCCCAGTGCACCGGGTTTGGACAACCCATTCTACCTACACAGCCCCCCCCACCTGAGTCAGACTAAGCATTTCATCCTGCTCTCTGCTGCAAATCTTTTTCTTACCTGTTCAGTCGGGGTTAACTCTCTGCTTGACCTGTTGCTCCCTCTGCTTGATACATGCACGAACCTTAAACATTACACGTTACATACAGATTCAAATCAAATCAAATTAAAATAAGCTTTATTGGCAGGACCAAGTACATTTTAGCATTGCCAAAGCATATGAGGAGGAGGGGGGGGGGGTAGAGGGACATATATATGGGGGGAAATGGGCAAGTCCATGGACATTATCAGGGGTAAGGGATAATGTGAGGTCGGATGGGGGCGAGTCCGTGTTGGGGATACAGTCTATCCACAACACGAACCTCTGCTGTCATTACAATGACCTGTCCACCTGCGTATAACCGAATGACCCATCCACATGCGTATAACTCACCCATCCACATGCGTATAACCGAATGACCTATCCACATGCGTGTAACTGAATGACCCATCCACGTGCGTGTAACTGAATGACCTGTCCACGTGCGTATAACTGAATGACATGTCCACGTGCCTGTAACTGAATGACCTTTCCACGTGCGTATAACTGAATGACCTATCCACGTGCGTATAACTGAATGACCTTTCCAGGTGCGTGTAACTGAATGACCTTTCCACGTGCGTATAGCTGAATGACATGTCCACGTGCGTATAACTGAATGACATGTCCACATGCATATAACTGAATGACATGTCCACGTGCGTGTAACTGAATGACCTTTCCACATGCGTATAACTGAATGACCTTTCCAGGTGCGTGTAACTGAATGACCTTTCCACGTGCGTATAACTGAATGACATGTCCACGTGCGTATAACTGAATGACATGTCCACGTGCATATAACTGAATGACATGTCCACGTGCGTGTAACTGAGCTCATACGTCAGAATAGCATTACATGAAGGCTCTGTGTCTTGGTGTATAATCATGCATTACGTTTTTATATGTTCCCGGCATAGAATACCCAGAGCAAACTTAATTGGGGACTTGGACCCGAACCTACCAATATTCACACAATACCTGCGAAACTCCCTTCATTTCAGAGCGATTATTATTGTGGGCTGAATGGCTTCTTTCGATGTATGTGGATCTGTTATGCACATTATTGCCATTCCCATATGCCCTCAGCGCCTGTCCTCCTCTTTCTCCTACGCCCTCTGGAACGCCTTCTCTGTGTCCAACAAACTCGCAGCTATCCACGACCTCTTCAATGGACTAGCTCTCACGACCTCCTTCAACCTCCTAGCTCTCACTGAAACCTGGCTAACTCCCTCTGACACGGCTTCCATTGCTGCTCTCACTGAAACCTGGCTAACGCCCTCTGACACGGCTTCCATTGCTGCTCTGACTGTAACCTGGCTAACTCCCTCTGACACAGCTTCCATTGCTGCTCTCACTGAAACCTGGCTAACTCCCTCTGACACGGCTTCCATTGCTGCTCTGACTGAAACCTGGTTAACTCCCTCTGACACAGCTTCCATTGCTGCTCTGACTGAAACCTGGTTAACTCCCTCTGACACGGCTTCCATTGCTGCTCTCACTGAAACCTGGCTAACTCCCTCTGACACGGCTTCCATTGCTGCTCTCACTGAAACCTGGCTAACTCCCTCTGACACGGCTTCCATTGCTGCTCTCACTGAAACCTGGCTAACTCCCTCTGACACGGCTTCCATTGCTGCTCTCACTGAAACCTGGCTAACTCCCTCTGACACGGCTTCCATTGCTGCTCTCACTGAAACCTGGCTAACTCCCTCTGACACGGCTTCCATTGCTGCTCTCACTGAAACCTGGCTAACTCCCTCTGACACGGCTTCCATTGCTGCTCTCACTGAAACCTGGCTAACTCCCTCTGACACGGCTTCCATTGCTGCACTGACTGAAACCTGGCTAACTCCCTCTGACACGGCTTCCATTGCTGCTCTCACTGAAACCTGGTTAACTCCCTCTGACACGGCTTCCATTGCTGCTCTCACTGAAACCTGGCTAACACCTTCTGACACGGCTTCCATTGCTGCTCTGACTGAAACCTGGCTAACTCCCTCTGACACGGCTTCCATTGCTGCTCTGACTGAAACCTGGCTAACTCCCTCTGACACGGCTTCCATTGCTGCTCTCACTGAAACCTGGCTAACTCCTCTGACACGGCTTCCATTGCTGCTCTCACTGAAACCTGGCTAACTCCCTCTGACACGGCTTCCATTGCTGCTCTGACTGAAACCTGGCTAACTCCCTCTGACACGGCTTCCATTGCTGCTCTCACTGAAACCTGGCTAACTCCCTCTGACACGGCTTCCATTGCTGCTCTGACTGAAACCTGGTAACTCCCTCTGACACGGCTTCCATTGCTGCTCTCACTGAAACCTGGCTAACTCCCTCTGACACGGCTTCCATTGCTGCACTGACTGAAACCTGGCTAACTCCTCTGACACGGCTTCCATTGCTGCTCTCACTGAAACCTGGTTAACTCCCTCTGACACGGCTTCCATTGCTGCTCTCTCACTGAAACCTGGCTAACACCTTCTGACACGGCTTCCATTGCTGCTCTCACTGAAACCTGGCTAACTCCCTCTGACACGGCTTCCATTGCTGCTCTGACTGAAACCTGGTTAACTCCCTCTGACACGGCTTCCATTGCTGCTCTCACTGAAACCTGGCTAACTCCCTCTGACACGGCTTCCATTGCTGCTCTCACTGAAACCTGGCTAACTCCCTCTGACACGGCTTCCATTGCTGCTCTCACTGAAACCTGGCTAACTCCCTCTGACACGGCTTCCATTGCTGCACTGACTGAAACCTGGCTAACTCCCTCTGACACGGCTTCCATTGCTGCTCTCACTGAAACTGGCTAACTCCCTCTGACACGGCTTCCATTGCTGCTCTCACTGAAACCTGGCTAACACCTTCTGACACGGCTTCCATTGCTGCTCTCACTGAAACCTGGCTAACTCCCTCTGACACGGCTTCCATTGCTGCTCTCACTGAAACCTGGCTAACTCCCTCTGACACAGCTTCCATTGCTGCACTCACTGAAACCTGGCTAACTCCCTCTGACACGGCTTCCATTGCTGCTCTCACTGAAACGTGGTTAACTCCCTCTGACACGGCTTCCATTGCTGCTCTGACTGAAACCTGGTTAACTCCCTCTGACACGGCTTCCATTGCTGCTCTCACTGAAACCTGGTTAACTCCCTCTGACACGGCTTCCATTGCTGCTCTCACTGAAACCTGGCTAACTCCCTCTGACACGGCTTCCATTGCTGCACTCACTGAAACCTGGCTAACTCCCTCTGACACGGCTTCCATTGCTGCTCTGACTGAAACCTGGCTAACTCCCTCTGACACGGCTTCCATTGCTGCACTCACTGAAACCTGGCTAACTCCCTCTGACACGGCTTCCATTGCTGCTCTGACTGAAACCTGGCTAACTCCCTCTGACACGGCTTCCATTGCTGCTCTCACTGAAACCTGGCTAACTCCCTCTGACACGGCTTCCATTGCTGCTCTCACACATGGTGGTTTACACTTGAGCCATACCCCCTGACCAGGTGAGAGACATGGTGGCGGGGTCGGGATTCTGCGCTCTCCCACCTGTCCTACCAGCACCTCCTCCCCCATCCCTCTCCATCTCCTCCTTTGAAACACACTGCATCTACCTCTTCTCTCCCCTGGCTCTCAGGGTGTCGCAGTCATCTACCGCCCACCAGGACCAACCTCCCAGTTCTTCAACCACTTTGCTACCTGGCTTTCTCTCTTCCTGTCTTCTAACCTTCCAAGCCTAATTCTTGGGGACTTCAACATTCCCATTGATGATCCGTCTGCCCCCGCTGCCTCCAAACTTCTTTCACTCTCGTCCTCCCTCGGACTCATACAATCCTCCCTACCCACTGCGATGGTCACTCTATTGACCTTGTTTTTTCCAACCTCTGCTCAGTTTCTGAGTTCACCTGTCGCCCCTTCCCTATGTCTGACCATCACCTTCTCTTTCAACCTATGTGGACCTGAACACCCTACTCCCCCACCCCGCACACACACTCGCAGAAATCTACACGCTGTGGATCCCCATCAATTCTCCAATCTACTTCAACATCTCCCACACACCTCAACCCTCACCTGCCCTGACGCTGCCACTAACCACTACAACTCCACACTTTGCTCTAGACACGCTTGCTCTCCCCGACTCTGTAAGGCCCCACGTCGCCAGCTTCAGCCCTTGCACCCCCCCCTAGACACGCTACCTGCAAAGATGCTCCCGCACTGCAGAGCGTCCCTGAAGGAAATTCCGCTCCGAAGCGGACTTAGTTCCCATTCGAGTTTATTCTGCATTCATACAGCTCTGCCCTTCAATTGGCCAAACAAGCCTTCTCATCTCTTATATCTACTCTGTCCTCCAACCCTAAACGACTCTGGTCCACTTTCAACACTTTCCTCTACCCACCCGCACCTCCCCCCTCATCTGCCTTTAGCGCTCAGGACCTGGCATATTACTCCTAAATAAAACTCTATCAGAAGCAACATCCCAACACAAGATACCGATCCACCACCTCCACTCCCAGAAGCCCCCTCGGCTATCCTCTGCCACTTCCTCCCAGCCACTGAGGAAGCGGTCAATACCTTACTGTCTTCCGCACATCTCACCACGTGCCCGCTTGACCCCATTCCCTCACATCTGATACCTATACTCTCTTCCTCCCTCACCCCTGCTCTCACACACATCTTCAACCTATCGCTCTCCACCGGCTCCTTCCCATCCGCCTTCAAACACGCACAGGTTACCCCTATACTAAAGAAACCCTCCCTCGATCCAAACTCTCCATCCAACTACCGTCCTTTATCACTTCTTCCGTCCTCTTCCTGTCCTCTAATTCTCTACTTGACCCCCTGCAATCAGGCTTCCGTCCCCTACCCTCAACCGAAACATAGAAACATAGAAAATGTCGGCAGATAAGAACCTTTCGGCCCATCTAGTCTGCCCAATTACATGGATACTTTACCTGGATTTATCTTTTGTTTAGGATAGCCTTATGCCTATCCCATGCCTGCTTAAATTCAATTACTGTTTTGGCCTCTACCACTTCAACTGGAAGACTGTTCCATGTATCCACCACCCTCTCAGTAAAATAATGCTTCCTGATGTTACTTTTAAACCTTTGCCCCTCTAATCTAAGACTATGTCCTCATGTTTTGCTACTTTGTTTCCTTTTAAATATACTCCCTTCCTCTACCTTGTGGATTCCCTTTATGCATTTAAATGTTTCTATCATATCTCCTCTCTCTCGTCTTTTTTCCAAGCTATACATGTTAAGATCATTAAGCCTTTCCTGGTAACTTTTCTCCTTCAAGTCGTACACCATTTTAGTAGCCCTTCTCTGAACTCTCTCTAAGATGTCTATATCCTTCTGGAGATACGGTCTCCAGTACTGCACACAGTACTCCAAGTGAGGTCTCACCAGTGCTCTGTACAGTGGCATGAGCACTTCCCTTTTCCTACTGCTAATACCTCTCCCTACACAACCAAGCATTCTGCTAGCATTTCCTGCTGCTCTATTACATTGACTACTTACCCTTAGATCCTCTGAAATAATAACCCCTAAATCCCAACCCTCAGATCTTGAGGTTAGGACTGTATCTAATATTCTATATTCAGCCCTTGGGTTTTTACGCCCCAGGTGCATTATCTTGCACTTATCCACATTAAAACTCAATTGCCACAGCTCCGACCATTTTTTTAGTTTACCTAAATCATTTGTCATTTGGCTGATCCCTCCAGGAACGTCAACCCTGTTGCAAATCTTTGTGTCATCAGCAAAAAGACATACTTTACCATTAATACCTTCTGCAATATCACTAATAAAAATATTAAAGAGAATGGGTCCAAGTACTGACCCCTGAGTACCCCACTGGTAACAAGACCTTGCGCCGAATAAACTCCATTTACCACAACCCTCTGTTGCCTGTCACTCAGCCACTGCCTAATCCAATCAACAATATTAGAATCCAAGCTCAAAGATTGCAATTTATTGATAAGCCTTCTATGCGGAACAGTATCAAAAGCCTTACTGAAATCTAAATAAGCAATGTCTACTGCACCACCTGTGTCTATTATTTTTTTTACCCAATCAAAAAAATCAATAAGATTAGTTTGGCATGATCTCCCTGAGGTAAACCATTGTTGTTTCTGATCCTGTAATCTATGTGTTTTTAGATGTTCAACAATCCTTTCCTTTAACATGGTTTCCATTAATTTCCCCACTACTGACGTAAGACTAACTGGCCTATAGTTCCCCGATTCCTCCCTACTACCCTTCTTGAAAATGGGCACAACATTTGCTAATTTCCAGTCTTCTGGGACGACTCCCGTTAGCAAGGATTGGTTAAATAAGTCTGTTAACGGTTTTGCTATTACACCACTGAGCTCTTTTAATAATTTAGGGTGGATCCCATCAGGCCCCATTGACTTATTTGTCTTTACTTTAGACAGCTGCTGTAGAACCTCCTCCTCTGTAAACTCATATGTAAATGTCTCTTTAGTGTTTCCTCCTAACTGAGGTCCCTTTCCTTCCTTTTCTTCTGCAAAGACTGAACAAAAATATTCACTGAGGCAGTCAGCGAGACTTTTATCCTCTTCTACATACCTTCCTTCCTTTGTATTTAATCTAACTAATCCTTGTGTTACTTTTCTTTTCTCGTTTATGTATCTAAAAAAATGTTTTGTCCCCCTTTTTTACTGACGGAGCTATTTTCTCTTCTGCGTGTGCTTTGGAAGCTCTTATAAATTGCTTTGCCTCTTTCTGCCTAATCTTATAGGTTTGCCTATTTTCTTCACTCGGAGTTGTTTTATAATTATTGAATGCTGTCTTTTTGTTCTTCACTATTTTGGCCACTTCTGCAGAGTACCAGAGTGGTTTCCTCCCTTTTTTGTTTTTGCTAACAAGCCGAATGCAATTGTCTGTGGCCTTCAATAATGCCTGCTTTAAATAATCCCATTTCTCCTGGACTCCCTTTAAACTCCTCCAGTCTGATAATGACTCATTCACACAAAATCTCCTTTTAGAAAAATCTGTTTTTTTAAAGTCTAAAACTTTTTTGTTTTTGTGTGGTGCGGCTCCGTCCCTGTTCTTATATTAAACCACACTGACTGGTGATCACTAGATCCCAAATTTTCACCTACAATAACGTCTGATACCAAACCTCCATTTGTGAGTATTAAATCCAATATGGCCTCTTCACGGGTCGGCTCCTCAACTACTTGTGTTAGAGATCATCCCAGTAGGGAGTTTAGAATATTTGTACTCCTGGTGCATCCAGCTATTTTGGTTTTCCAGTTCACATCAGTTAGATTAAAGTCCCCCATGATAATAACTTCCCCCTTCATTGTCATTTTGGCTATTTCCTCCACTAGCAGATTATCTAGCTCTTCTACTTGTCCAGGACGTCTATAGATCACACCTACACGAGCTACTGTATGATTGCCAAATGTTAGCGTAACCCAAACTGACTCGTATGTTCACCTCACTCACTTTTATTTGGTTCGTTTTTATGTTGTTTTTCACATACAGGGCCACTCCTCCTCCTTCCCTACCTTCTCTGTCTTTTCTATATAAAGAGTACCCCGGTATTGTTATGTCCCAGTTATTTTTCTCACTGAACCATGTCTCAGTAACTGCCACTAAATCTACTTTTTCAGCTGCCATCATTGCCTCCAGTTCATTGATTTTATTGACTAAACCGCAAGCATTTATAGACACGACTCTGAGCTTGTCATTTTTTACCCCGCATGTTGCTTGCACCCTCAGATTTAGTTTTGGGGGACAATCGAGCAGATTGTTTTTTACCCTTTTGTCCCCCCCTCCTAGTTTAAATATTCCTTTGTGAAACCTTTAAACTTCTCACTGAGAACATATGTTCCCCTGAGTAAGATGCAAACCATCTTTTTTATACAGTTCCTTTCTGCTCCAATTAGAGCTATCATGGGACACAAAGCCAAATCCTTGCTCCCGACACCATTCCCGAAGCCACAAATTAAATTCCCTAGTGCGCATCTGCCTATCTTGAGTGTTATGCACAGGCAGAGCTTCAGAGAATGACACCGTGGACGCAATCTGCTGTATTTCACCTCCAAGAACACAAAAATATTCCTTAATCTCAGAAACCTCATTGCTAGCCAAGTCATTTGTCCCTAGATGGACTAGAACGTCCACTTCTCCTTGCTGCTTTGCATGTTTGACAATATTGAGAATACGTCTCTTGTCTCTACGAGCAGTAGCCCCAGGAAGACTTCTGACCAAACCACTACTCTCCAGCTCAACACCTCTTATGATCGAATCACCCAGAAACAATTGCCTTCTATCAAATCCCACCTTTTCCTTTTTGTCCTTGGTTGCAGTCTTGCATACCTTAGGCATAGGGGATGGTGGTTCCTCAACTTTGGTGTTTGAGCCTACTTCCGTCTTACCACTACAATCTGAAAGTGCTTCAAAAGAATTAAGAAGAGCCACAGACTGTGGGACATGCCTTCTATCCCCAAGTCTATCTGCCGCTCCTAAGAGGCCTCTCTGGCAGTGGCTCTTTAACAGTCATAGCCTGAGTTTGTCTAACAGATAATTTACAAATCTCAGACTTCAAACAGGCAATTTCCTGCTCCAATAAAGAGAACTGCCTACATATCAGGCACCCTCCAATCCTCCAAAAATTGGATCTAAAAACAAATGCATGACAGCTCTTACACTGGACCAAGCCTGCCATTATGAAATGAAAGAATGGATTTTTAAAACAAGCAAATCTTACCTTTTTTGTAGATTTTCTACCTCCTTTCTAAACACAAACTACCTCCAGAGTATCTCCAGAATATCTCTAAGTGCCTCACTTGGAAGGCTTGCACTTAGAAGGCTTCACAAGCTCTATTAGACAAGCTAATATCAGCTGCCCAGAAAAGTCCCCAATGACCTAAGTGCTAAAACCCACGGCCACTATTCTATTCTCATCCTGCTTGACCTCTCGGCTGCTTTTGACACTGTCAACCACCCCCTCCTTCTACAGACTCTCAACTCTCTTGGCTTCTGTGACACTGCACTTGCCTGGGTTGACTCCTATCTGTCCAACAGGTTCTTTTTTATTATTATTATTTATTAAGCACCAACACATTCCGCAGCGCTGTACAAGGTGCAATGGGTAAAGACAGGACAATTCTACAATACATACAGGAGAAGGTCAGTATTGCTGCCAGCAGATACAGGAAGATGTGAGGGCCCTATTCCCATGGGAATTTACACTCGGACAATATCATTTGCTGGTAACTCCTCTTCAATGCCTTTATCAGTTGGTGTACCTCAAGGCTCTGTCCTAGGTCCTCTGCTCTTCTATCATGGAACTGACGTAGCGCTCCACGCTTCAAACCCCAAGAGACTTTATAGAAACATAGAAAATGTCGGCAGATAAGAACCTTTCGGCCCATCTAGTCTGCCCAATTATATGGATACTTTACCTGGATTTATCTTTTGTTTAGGAAAGCCTTATGCCTATCCCATGCCTGCTTAAATTCAATCACTGTTTTGGCCTCTACCACCACTACTGGAAGGCTGTTCCATGTATCCACCACCCTCTCAGTAAAATAATGCTTCCTGATGTTACTTTTAAACCTTTGCCCCTCTAATCTAAGACTATGTCCTCTTGTTTTGCTACTTTGTTTCCTTTTAAATATACTCCCTTCCTCTGCCTTGTGGATTTATGTTCATTTATATTGCGTGGTGTGATTTTAAATGTACTTTTATTACTCTATGTGAATTTAGAGATGTGTTTTGAAGTTGAAGGCCTGAAGTTATTTTCATTGTCCTCTTGTGTGCAGAATGTGTGATTTGTGATTATGTAGGAAAGCATTGTCTAGTCTTTATGATTTAGTTTGAATTGTATTTCTTTGTTGATCCAGAGCAATGTATTAGGTGTGTAATCTGGATTATGCAATTACTCCCACATTATCTGTCTATTGTCTGGCCCTTGTGTACCTGTATCATAATCCCTTGTTTTGACTTTAGAAATGCTAGGTAATATTTAATTTAACCGTCTACCTGAATCTAATTGGATTACACCAAAACCTCCCTTAGAATATGTTGTGATTTTGTGTATGTAAATGACCTATGTGTGACTATATAATGTGTCTCTGCTACCAGGCTTTATGTGTCCCATTCCTTAAGCGTCGTCTAAGGACTGGAGGAAGGCACAGTAGTCTGGCTGGGTCAGAACTTGGGGGGGGGTCCTGCGAGGAAGAAGCATTGGCAGATGTGACCCTGTTGGGATACAGAGATCTGTCACATCTTCTCGATCTACACCTCCTCCCTGGGAATAATCATTAACAGCTTTGGCTTTAATTACCACCTCTATGCTGATGATACTCAGATCTACCTCTCTACCCCTGATCTCTCTCCTCCTGTCCTTTCCAAAGTCAGCGACTGTTTATCTGGCATCTCCTCCTGGATGACCTCCCACCACCTAAAGATCAACATGTCCAAGACTGAGCTTCTACTAATTCCTCTCTCTAATGCCTCCCCACCGCCTGACTTCTCTATCATGGTTGATGGTATCACTATCTCCCCATCAAGCCAGGTTCGCTATCTCAGAGTTACACTTGACTCGGCTCTTTCCTTCATCCCCCACATTCAGTCTCTTTCCTCCTCCTGCCACTACCAACTACGCGATATCTCCAGAATTCAGCCATTTCTTACCGCTGACACCACAAAACAACTCATCCACGCCCTTGTAATCTCCCGATTATACACCAAGACACGGAGGCTTCATATTATGCTTTACTTTTCTTTACTCTTCCAACAGCAGCAAAGAAATGTTCAATAAAGCTTTGAAAAATTGAACAAAGGAAAAAAAAATCCATATACAAATGCACAATAGCGCAACCTATCACTGTAGGGCAGTCCATCTTGGGCCAATCAGCATCCAGCATTGGGTATATAACCGCCAAGCTGCGTCACACTCGTCCTCTTTTCTTTGCTGCTTCTGACAGCTAAGTATCTTTATTACATTTTCAGTGTGATTTGTGCTTATTTTATTATATTCAGTATATTTCCTTCCTTTAGTTCAATTTTAACTATCTGGTGCAATTTTCGCCATTTTTCTCTCTCTTCCCACTGTTTGTCTTCACGACCGAGCGGCGGTATGTTTTTATCCCCGGTCTTGGGGATTGTGGCGTGCTGCCGGTCTCTCGAAGGGACAGCCCTTGTTATCCCTTTTTAACGCACCATTTGCATTGCAAAGGGTGGGGAGTTCTGTCCTGTGCGCGCGCACCTTTACCTCAGAGCTGCCGAGCTTCGCTCTGAGGGAATAAACGGCAAGTTTTTGGTTTTTTTGCTCATGTGGAATCCCGAAACGCCTACGTCGGCTATGGAAGCTGCCCAAAAATCCTCTGTTTCGGCGGAGGTAATTTCGGCTATTGCCTTGATGTCCTCAAATTTTGAAAATACTTTATTAAAAGTACTAGCGGCTCAGAATGCTGAGGTGGTTATGGGGGAAAACCCAAATGCAATTATGCCTTATCCCTTACCCTGACTAAGGGAGTTGACTGTCTCCCTAAAAAAACAGCTATAGAAGCGACTCCTGCTAAGGAACTGGAGTTACAGAAATCACCACACAAAAGTGGCAAATCTCGTAAAAGAAGACCTATCCGCAAGGCCAAAAAAACGCAGCAGGAAACGGGCCAAGCATACTGAGTCTAGCAGCTCTGACGAGGATAATTCAGACACTGAGGATGATTTTGACTCTACTGATACTACCAGTGATACAGACTGGGCCCCGAATGAGTCAGAAGGGGTTTCAGACTCAATCTCCTCAGGATCCTCTTATTCCGGACAGCAAGGGGACAATTTGGCTCCTTTGGATGCCTTAGGACAAACTATGTTTGTTCCAGAGATGTTGAAACATCCCCACTCGTCTGAATGGGCCCCACTGGAACATGTTGCTAATTATATTGAGGCTCGTATATGAAAGCCCATGGATAGCAAGACCCGTAATAAAATGAAGGCTGAATGCCCACGGCCAACGTTGTCCAATGAAGTGGCTATGGCACCTGTTGTGAATGATGATATAGTGGAGTTCCTCAGCAAAACTTGTTGGTCTCCTAAAATTGGTCTTGACGCAACCCTTAGGGTATGTCAAGATAAACCTTTTGGGTCCTTTAACAAAATTATTCAATGCCATTTATTTATTTATTTATTTATAAAGGATTTTACCAGAAAGGATACATTGAGATTTATCTCGTTTCCAAGTATGTCCTGGGTCCAAGAACATTGAATTGTTACAGTTGTTACAGAAATACAAAGTTACAGTTACAAGTACTTATACAGCGCCAACAGATTCCATAGCGCTTTACAATGGGGAAGCACAAACAGCAGATTTACACGACACCGTAATCTATACCAGCAAACCGAATCTCCCAGAGCTGGAGGCCGTGCTGCAAGAACAATTCACAGAGGTAGAAAAGTGGATCAAAGACATCAAACTTTTTTTAAATACTGACAAAACTGTTACAATGCTCTTTGGAACCGCACCTAAACTACACAAATTGCAAACTCCCCATTTATGTGTTGGGACAAAATCAAATGGCACGCTGACCACAGTCACTTCTCTCAAATATCTAGGTATGTGGTTGGACCCTAATCTATCCTTTGGCCCCCACATCGAAAAACTCTCATCTAAACTCTACCCCAAACTAGGTGCCCTGTACAGAAACAAATCCTGCCTGAGCCCCACGGTAAGAAAGCAGATTGTACAACAAATGCTTATGCCGGCTATTGATTACGGCGATGTAGTGTATGCAGCCGCCCCTGCAAACACACCTTCAGAAACTTACTACATTGTATAACTCATTCTGCCGCTTTGCATTGCAATGTAACTACATTTATAAAAAGGATTTTACCAGGAAGGATACGTTGAGATTTCTCTCGTTTTCAATTGTGACATGTTAAAAGAGCTAAACTGGCCATCGCTGGAGTCTAAACGCACCCTTCACCTTTCCAGCCTGGTGTTTAAGAGCTTTTCTGGGAAGCTGCCACCCTACCTGAATAGGCTGCTTCCTCCAGCTGTTCCCTCATCCTATAACCTCCGATCCAGGACCAGCACCTTACTTGCAATACCACAATACAAAAAGACAGTGGCTCGGTCCTCATTTTCCTACAGAGCACCACAATTATGGAATAACCTCCCAGACACCATCAAATCTTCCTCCAGTCTTAAGTCACTCAAGAGCTCCTTACTAACATACCTCAATACAGAATGCACCTGTAAACATGTAACATAATGACTATTTCCTACATATTTATTTTCTGTTAATCTGTATATTTGTGTTGTTTTTTTAATATCTTGCATTGTATTAATTTGTATTTCTGTAACTGTAACACTTCAATGTTCTTGAACCAGGACATACTTGAAAACGAGAGAAATCTCCATGTATCCTTCCTGGTAAAATCCTTTATAAATAAATAAATAAATGATACAAGGGGAAATACAACCCTGGTCGTAGGATAACTGTCCAGGTTATACATCACTTTAAACCAAAAGTTCAGGCAGACATCCCATGATCTTACACTCTAAGGGACTAGGGTAACTGAAACAAATGGGAGCAGAGGGAAGGTGAAACTGGTGGCCAGTAGAATATCATAGGGATTGCATGAAATGGACCAGATTTTTGGGCTTAGTAAGGTTAATTACTGAGAGAAGTGGAGACAGCTGGAAAGGATGCCTAAAATTAGGGACTGGCCCTGGGTGGGCAGGTGGATGGGGAGGGTGGGTTGGGGCTGCAGAGGGAAGAAATGGAGGTGAGTCTGTGATGGAGTATGCTGTGGAAAGAGAATGAGGTTGGTGACAATGCAGATAGCCCCAATTAACAAACGTGGGGGGAGGAGGGAAACACAAACAGATTTTTTCTATCAGAAATGGAGGGAGATTCAAAATATTTTAAAAGACTAGTCAGGGAATATTAAATGCAGACATAAAAATACAATTGCAAGATTATGGCAGCCTGGGGTATGATATTGGACGCCTTGTTGAAATGGTGGATACCTTGATTGCTTGGTTCAGGGCCGCAGAGGGAACAAATGGAGGTGAGTCTGTGATGGAGTATGCTTGAATGCTTGGTTCAGGGCCGCAGAGGGAAGAAATGGAGGTGAGTCTGTGATGGAGTATGTTTGAATGCTTGGTTCAGGGCCATTGAGCAATCCCTTTTGGGAAACGTCAAACCAGATATTTTTGAGTACCGCGGTTGGGTACAGAGAATGGTCCGTATTTTGGGAAACGCTAATTCAGCCATCTCAACAGAACGCAGACGTTCCATTCTCCTCAAGGTGGAGCCAAAGTTGATCTCTATGGCCAATAAAGAGCCTGGCCCACAGGCAAATGGTGGTCTTTTTGCAGAAGATTTTATCAAGCAAGTGGGTTCTCGAGCGAACTCTTTTCACAATATGAAAAAAGTCCAGGCTACAATGAGAAAGACCTTTCCAAACAAGGTTTTTGACAGGGCTGGGAGAAGTAGAGGCCGTTTTCCTGGCCGGAGGTTCTCCGTTTAACTCCAGAGGCTTCGCCCATTCTCAGTCAGGACATTCAGAACAGGCTGGACAGTCGACCTTTTTTCCTCAGAGGTCCAGACCAGGTCGAGGAAGACCTTTCCGTGGCTATCGCAGAGCAGCATATTCTGGGGAGTATGCAACATAACCTACCTTTTTTCCATGCTCCAATAGGGGGCAGAGTCCGTCTTTTTTTCCTATGTTGGTTTCAGATCGCGTCAGACCCTTGGGTACTAGACACAATTATGGGCTACAAGATAAAATTCGACACGTTACTGATTCAAAGTCCGTTGCCTCAACCTCTGTTTATGACATCGGAGCACCGTCGCATGATAGCTCAGGAGGTTCTGGATCTATTTCAGAAAGACGCTATAGATAGGGTAGTTCCTTTGCATCCAGGTTATGTCCAGACGAAAAGCGGTGAGGTTCGTCCTGTAATGAATCTAAAAAAACTGAACATGCATGTTTGCTATCATCATTTCAAGATGGAGGGAATTCCATCTCTGAAAGACAATTTATGTCCAGGGGACTGGATGGTCAAGATAGACCTCAAGGACGCCTACTTAACAATTCCAGTTGCTGTTCACAGCAGGAATTATCTTCAATTCCTCTGGAGAGTCAACTGTGGAGGTTCAAATCTCTCCCGTTCGGCCTCTCGTCCGCTCCACGTTGTTTCACCAAGATCATGAAACCGGTGGTTGCTTTTCTCAGAACCAAAGGAGTTCGTTTGGTATAGCTGGACGATATACTTCTAATGGCTCACGATATTTCCGTAATAATTCTTCAGCGAGATTGGACCATCAATCTTCTGACGAACCTGGGTTTCATGATCAATTGGGAGAAGTCCAGTCTAGAACCAGCCAGGAACATGGAGTTTCTGGGTTTTCTGGTGGACTCAGTGCAGATGTCTCTCAGTCTTCCAGCCCAGAAAGTCAATCAGATTCGGAAGGAAGTACGAAGGTTGTCCACGCGGCCAACATTTCCTTTGAGAGCCCTTGCTCGTCTGTTGGGATTGCTGTCAGCATCGATTTAGGCCATTTTCCCGGGAACTCTGTTTTATCAGGCCCTTCAACGGCTCAAGGCAACCTATCTCCATCAGGGACTATTGTATTCAGACATGGTTTCTCTAGCCAACGACTCGCGAGAAGAGTTGCGCTGGTGGCGAGATCACCTCATAATGTGGAACGGTCGTTCCTTTTTTCCTCCTCAACCAGAAGTGGTTAGAGTCCGACGCCAGCAACTATGGTTGGGGTGCGCGTTTAGGTCCTACATCCACAGGAGGCAGATGGGCTTCTGTGGAGGCTTCTTTTCACATAAACGTTCTTGAACTCCTAGCTGGTTTCTTCGCTATTCAGAGTTTTCTAAAAGATAGGCCTTGTAATTCAGTACCGCTTCGCATGGACAATTTTTCCGCGGTGAGGCATATAAATCATCTAGGGGGCCCCAGATCTAAACAACTGTCGGAAGTCTCCAAACTGTTTTGGGGATTTTGCCTATCCCACAATGTTACAGTGACGGTGTCACGTCCATAATGGTGTGGAACCGGGTAAGAACCCAATAGATGGAATCTTTAGGATGGAGGAGGAACACTGGAAGCGCTGAGACAATATCAGGGCAAAGATTATGGAACGCACTATAGATATAGAGGAGTTGAGGAGCTATTGTTTCAACCGAAGAGGAAACAATTGTGAAGCGACGCCAGAGAGCGTTCACCAGTCTTATATAGTGGACAGGGTGGAGGTGGACACGCCTCTACTCTGGGCACCGCCTCCACTATCATCTGCTGGAGGCCAGATTGGAGACTCCCCCCTGTGGTCTCTGCAGAGTCCCGACGACTCCCCCCTCTGACCATGGAGGTCTCGATCAGCCCCTGGGCGCAATCTTGGCTGGCTCCGTTCAGCTGGCGTCCCACGTGGCTGTTGACGGCCGCATGGGTGGCGGAGCGCCACGCCACGCTGGCCAGGGAGCGCTGCCGACGGGGAGCGGCCATCCGGACAGGAGGACCTGTGGACCGAGGACCCCGACGATTCCGGGGAGAGGTGGCTCGGAGGCTCGTGGATCTCGAGGGGGTACTCACGGCCATGCGAGGACGGAAGCGGTGGCCGGTGAGACGTGACAGATGGCCCAGTTCATTCCGGGGCTATGCAACATTGTAGCGGATTGGAATTCAAGGTATCGGATAGATTCCAGTGACTGGAGGTTAGACAAGACCATATTTCAATGTTTGTCATCAATATGGGGTCCTTTCGAATTGGATCTTTTCGCTTCTCTTCTGAACGCGCAGATCCATCATTATTTCAGTTGGAAACCAGATCCGGACGCCCTGGGGACAGACGGGTTTTGCCAAACATGGCCACGGGGAATCCTGTATGCATTTCCTCCATTTCTCCTGATTTCCAGGGTCATTCGGCTGATGCGTTCCAATCAGGCGACTCTGGGGTTAATCACCGCATGGTGGACAACTCAACCGTGGTTTCCCCAACTATTAGAGTTAGCGATAGACGTTCCTCGGATTCTCCAGTCGAGTCCCCCTCCACTGGAGGATCCGGAGAATACTCTGCAGAACTTTGTCAGTGCCATCATTCCGGCTCGTCGCTTGGAAAGTGTCAGGCAATCTGTCACTGTCGGTCATCTTTCAGAAGCCACTTCCAAATTACTCTCAAGCGCTGGGGCTTCAGTTACTGGAAAGCGATACCTTTATTACTGGAACTGCTGGGTTTCTTGCTGTTTGGGCAAACAAGTTAATTCCTTTTCAGCCCCTATGGAGGATATTCTCCAGTTCCTGACCTCTTTGTTTGAGGAAGGCAGGGCTTACCGTACTATTAATAATTTTAGGTCAGCCATTTCTGCTTATTACCCTAGCATTGAGGGACTCCCTGTAGGTCAACATCGATTAGTCTGTAGATTGTTAAAAGGTATTCAGTTGAAACGTCCTCCTCGGTCTCGTTATTCTTTCACTTGGGACGTTAATTTAGTTTTGGATTTTTTGGATCAGTGGCTTCCAATACTGAGTTATCGATTAAAAAGCTGTCGACTAAGTTAACAATGCTTTTATAAGAGGGTCTCTGACATCCGTGCTTTGGATTTGTCGGGGCACTCTTTCACTACATTGTTTTGTTTTCCATATCTAGACGCACAAAAACTGCCATTTCCCAGGTATTTTATCTGGCTTTTCCGCAAAAAACTAATTTATGTCCAGTACAATGTTCACAGGAATACGAGCGGGTTACTGCCCCGTATCGTCTTCCTTCCTTTGATCGATTGTTTCTGACCATGACAAAACCGTATCATCCAATTTCAACCACTACCTTAGCTAGGTTGGTTAAATGGCTCATGACAGAGGCAGGTGTAGATACCTCAATTTTTGGGGCCCACTCCTCTCGGACTGCGGCGGCCTCCACGGCTGCATTTCACGGTTGCAGGCTAGAAGATATTATGAAAACTGCTAATTGGTCTAACGAGTCAACCTTTAAGGAATTTTATTTTAAACCTATTGTTCACTTTGCACATTCTATCATTAATTAGCTTTCAACGAGCATAATATGAAGCCTCCATGTCTTGGTGTATAATCTAGGGATTTAATTATTGTAATAATCTTCTAGTTGGCCTCCCTCTCTCCCCCCTAAAATCCATTCTGAACGCCTCTGCCAGGCTCATCCACCTCACATGCCGCTCTGTCTCTGCCGCTCCTCTCTGCGAGTCCCTTCACTGACTCCCCATCCACCTCACCCGCTACTCTGTCTCTGCTGCTCCCCTCTGCGAGTCCCTTCATTGGCTCCCCATCCACCTCACCCGCTACTCTGTCTCTGCTGCTCCTCTCTGCGAGTCCCTTCATTGACTCCCCATCCACCTCACCTGCCGCTCTGTCTCTGCCGCTCCTCTCTGCGAGTCCCTTCACTGGCTCCCCATCCACCTCACCTGCCGCTCTGTCTCTGCCGCTCCTCTCTGCAAGTCCCTTCATTGGCTCCCCCTCCCTCACCCGCAGCTCTGTCTCTGCTGCTCCCCTCTGCAAGTCCCTTCATTGGCTCCCCATCCACCTCACCTGCTGCTCTGTCTCTGCCGCTTCTCTCTGCGAGTCCCTTCATTGGCTCCCCATCCACCTCACCTGCTGCTCTGTCTCTGCCGCTCCCCTCTGCGAGTCTCTTCACTGGCTCCCCATCCACCTTACCCGCCGCTCTGTCTCTGCGCTCCCCTCTGCGAGTCCCTTCACTGGCTCCCCATCTACCTCACCCGCTGCTCTGTCTCTGCGCTCCCCTCTGCGAGTCCCTTCACTGGCTCCCCATCTACCTCACCCGCTGCTCTGTCTCTGCCGCTCCCCTCTGCGAGTCCCTTCACTGGCTCCCCATCCACTGCAGAATTAAGTTCAAAATCCTTATCCTTACCTACAAAACCCTCACTAACTCAGCTCCCCACTACCTGTCCTCACTAATCACCAAATACACCCCAGCCCGCTCCCTAAGGTCAAACAGTGACCTGCGCCTAGCTTCTCCCCGCATCACCTCTTCCCATGATAGACTGCAGGATTTCTCACGCGCAGCCCCCACTCTCTGGAACGCTCTCCCTCGTGCTGTCAGACTTTCCCCTAACTTCTCTTCCTTCAAACGCTCCCTTAAGACTTTCCTATTTAGGGAAACCGACCACCGGACTCACTGATACAGCTCACTGCCCCAACGTGTCCATCACTTTCACCTTGCAGTCCATCACTCTCACCAGTCCGTCGCTCTCAACTTGTAGTCCGTCGCTCTCGCCTTGCTGTTACGTTCCCCCAGCCAGGTCCCCTGGTGCTTTGTGCTCTTCTCAGCCTTCTTGGTTCATAGGGTTAATCTGGCTGGTTCTCTGCCCCTGGAGTCTCGGCGTCTGACCAGACCTGTGGTCACATGACCTGAACTGCCCTATAAAATGGCAGTCTGTGCAATGATTCCCCGATCCAGTATAGATCTCCATTGCTGAGTTCCTGATTCCTGTATTTTGCATCCTGATATCTTGGTTTACGATTCCTGGCTCTTCTGACGATTCTTAGGATTACCCCTGGTACCGTGTTTTTGAGATAGATTGGTTCATGACTCCTGGCTTTGTATGCTGACCATTCTCTCTCTTGATCCCATTCATGTTTTGTTTGTGTGGTATTCAGGTTTCTGGTTTATGTTTGTACCACACTACAGTCTCTGTTGTCTCTCGTTCTGGTGTGAAACATTATTGCTAGGTAATCCTGTTGGTTTTGCTGGTTGCAGCATAACCTCGAGTTCTAGTTAAGTCCTGCCCTGCGTGCTGCTGAATTCATTTCTGTCCAGTCTGTTTTTCTGGTTCATGTGTGTTTATCTGGTGCAGCAGATCATTGTTCTGATTATAGACCACCTCAAGGATCTCTTTCTTGTTCCATTTGCTGCTAGATATTCCTTCCTTGTCAAGTCTGGTTAACCCTGTTATTTCTTTGTGTACCTTTTCTCGTGTTCACTCCCACCCTGTACTCTGTATAATTAGAAGGCCATCCAAAGGACCTTTTTCCCAGTGCAGGGCTTTCCTCGTGTGTCTTGTCTGGTTCTGTTTAATCCTGTGTCCAGGGTTCTGCAATATGCAGAACACATACCAGCCTAAAGGGCTTAAAACACTCAGCAGCGAGGACCCCCTTTGGCTCCTGAGGGGGGCCACCATAACACTTGCAGTCTGTCGCTCTCGCCTTGCATCCCGTCGCTCTCGTCTAGCATCCCGTCGCTCTGGCGCCTAGCAGCCCGTCGCTCTCGCCTAGCAGCCCGTCGCTCTCCGCTTCCAGTCCTCTCCTCCTGTTTCCACCCCCAGCCCTTCTAGTTTGTAACTTCCCACGGGAATAGGGCCTCGTTTCCTCCTGTACTGGTTTATCAATTGTTCTTCAATGTATTGTAACCCTGTCTATATTGTCCCCATTGTACAACGCTGTGGAATATGATGGCGCTATATAAAGTATAATAAGTATTGCGGCTAGCAATGTATCGCTGGTATTTTCAGTATACACGTTACCCTTTGGTCTCAGAATCCCAGCCTTCTCATTTCCTGCCTTTAATTCCAGCTCTTCATGATTTCAGGTCCCAGTTTAAAGACTCTCTGTAAATTGGCCGTACTGCATTATAACCTGGACCAGTCCTGTTTGCCGCACGATTTACGGTAATTATATTGTATTTACAGTCTGTACCAATCAGAGAATATGGACTTTATCAACTGACTTTTTTTATTTTGTAGGTGGGAGCTCTCGGCAATGACCACAAACAGTAACATTAGTCGACCCCTGCTGTCTTCTCATGGCTAGAAGTTAATTCCCTCAATATGGACGCTCTCAGTTACTCGTCTCTACCTGCACAATTTACAACTTTAATGCTAAAAGCACCGTCCAAGCCTTTGCCGTCTCAGTCTACAAGGACAAATGTTACAGTGTTTGCAAGGTCTTGTGCAAGGACAGCACGTCCGGTCTATCCAACCACCCACAGCCCATCTGGTTTTATCCAACCGCCCACAGCACATCCGGTCTATCCAACCGCCCACAGCACGTCCGGTCTATCCAACCGCCCACAGCACGTCCAGTCTATCCAACCGCCCACAGCACGTCCGGTCTATCGAACCGCCCACAGCACGTCCGGTCTATCGAACCGCCCACAGCACGTCCGGTCTATCGAACCGCCCACAGCACGTCCGGTCTATCCAGCCGCCCACAGCACGTCCGGTCTATCCAGCCGCCCACAGCGCGTCCGGTCTATCCAGCCGCCCACAGCGCGTCCGGTTTATCCAGCCGCCCACAGCGCATCTGGTCTGTCCAGCCGCCCACAGCGCTTCTGGTCTATCCAGCCGCCCACAGCGCTTCCGGTCTATCCAGCCGCCCACAGCGCTTCTGGTCTATCCAGCCACCCACAGCGCTTCTGGTCTATCCAGCCGCCCACAGCGCTTCTGGTCTATCCAGCCGCCCACAGCGCGTCTGGTCTATCCAGCCACACACAGCACATTCAATTTATACTAAAAAAAAAGAAAGAAAGGAGGAAGATGATCTAAAAATCAGGTCTCCCCCCTATAGGGTGGGGCACCCCAAAAAGAAGAAAATTTGGAATATTACTTTATCTTCTTTTTGAGATGCCCACCCTATAGGGGGAGACCTGATTTTCATTTTTATTTTATTTTTGTTATATTGAAGGGTTCAATCCCTATCTTTGTCAGGTGCCCAATCTCCCTTCCTCAAAGGCATCACTGCCGTGAGACGGTGTTACCATTTATATTTGTCATTCAATGTCTCCTACCTGAATACCGCACATTCAATGTATCCAGCCGTCACACCTGCATATACACAATTTACTGTATTGTGGCCCTTTTAGAATATGGCCTGTAAACATAAAAACTGGCACATTCAAACCTGCTGATTGATGGCGACGCACACTGGGATGGACAGAGACAAATAACTGGATATGCTAAATATACAAACCCACCGACTTACATCTCTTTTATGACGAGCTACACTTTATGGACAGAGTAATCTCTACGTACACAACAGGATGTCTCACCAGCCTATACTGTAAGGAAATGCACTGAGCTCACGATTTCTTCTCTTGCATTTGTAAAGCATTCACCAAATGTCAGAGTCTGCGACGCGGTCTATAAATCTACAACTTCAATTAAAAAGAACTTGAAAATGTAAGTGTATATCTGTTAATATTAACCTGTCAGTGTCTTTTTTCCAGTTGACAAACACTCTCTAGCATTTTGCTTGATTGATTTCAAAAGGGACGTAGATTTTCTCTGTACAATTCCCAGATTCCCCTATTACCATGACGGGGAATCATACTTATAGTAAAGACATGGAGGCGAGTATTATGCTATCTTTTCTTTACTTACGCCGATAGCCGCAAAGAACAATCTCTCAAACACCAAACAAAGTATTTAGAGAGTGAAAAAAACACTTTTAAACAGTATATATCCATAACAGATAACAATGGTACAGTCCAACTCCTCAAATCCTCTGACAACCGTTGGCTCTTCTCTTTTCTGATGCGAGACATTACCGATTCTTCTTTAACCAATCAAACAACGGAAGAACTTCATTCCCTCATGGAAACCTTGAACATGTAGTTGAAACCTTTGTGACAAATTTCAATCCAAGGATTAAGCTGTCAGAGAAAACAACATATTAAAGATCACCAGAGCTTGTTAACGAATGATCGAATGATCTATAACCTATTGGACACTTAACATTCACGTCAGATATTAGGGTGGGAAACAGATTCTCCACATTTGGACGGGATAATACTCGCCTCCGTGTCTTTTACTATAATTATGATTCCCCGTCATGGTAATAGGGGAATCTGGGAATTATCCCACAAGACACGGAGGCTCTTATGCTAGTTCAAAGCTTAATTAACTAACGAATGTGACACACTGGTTTAAAATAAAATTCTCTAAAGGTGGATTCCCTGGACCAGTCTGCTGTCTTTAAGATGTCCTCGAGATGACATCCACGGAAAAAAGCTCCTGTAGCAGAAGCACTCCGGGAAGAATGAGCTCCGAACACGGAGACGACTACACCAGCTTCAGACATGATCCATTTAACCCACCTAGCGAGTGTGGTGGAAGTTACTGATTTGTATGGTTTGTGTAAAGATATGAACAACCGTTGTGATACACCAGCCCTGTTAGAGAACGTAACTCTTTCATATTCCTTCAAACAACGGACTGGACAAAGTTGAGGACGCTGAGGAAAAGCTGGATAGAAAACCTCTGACAAAGAAGTTTTTGTCCTGTTAGAAATCACAAATCTCACTCCTGATGGAGAAAAACACCTTCCTGTTAAATCAAGGGCTCGAACGTCTGAGACCCTTTTGCAGGAAACTAAGCAAAATAAAATGGCCAATTTTGCCAAAATTTGTTGGATGGACAAAACTTCGTTATCGGGCCAACTCTCCAAGAGACTAAAAACATTGACATCCCAGGTGTTAGAGTAACGAGAACGAGGAGGTCTTTTACACTGTATACCCTTCAATAATCTACATACCATCGGATGTTTCCCTGCGGGAATCCCGTCAAACCCTTGATGCGAAGCAGATATTGCCGATCTGGAATTATTGATCGTGCGATATGCTTTCCGATCCTCAAACAAGTGAAATAACTTAAGCTACTCAAAGAAGCTGAAACGGGATTAATACGTTGTTCCAAACTCCAAGAGGCCCAAGCCTTCCATGCGGATCTATATCTCCTTCTGGTAGATGGGGCCCAGGAACTTGACAACAACGAGGCAGTTGACTCCGAAATGTCGATGGAAGGCCAATGACCCCTGATATTTTCCATGCTATCAACCGGAATGAGTGAGGATTCAAGATATTGTGAAGTGTCCCCTCCGGATCCCCCAGAGTGTATGGCCAAACCTGGATTAACCTGGGAACGTCCACAGACAGTTCCAGAAGTAGCGGGAACCAAGGTTGGGACCTCCACAGTGGTGTTATGAGGACTATCGTAGCCAATTGCGATTGTACGGGTCTTATTACAGCTAGAATGAGGACGAATGGTGAAAATGCATAAAGAGTCCCTAGCGGCCATATCTGAACCAGAGCATCCGTGGCTAAAGCCATGGGATCTGGTCTCCAACTGTAATACTGAGGTAGTAGTGTATTGAGGCTCGATGCAAATAGATCTATAGAAAAAGGACCCCAGATAAATGACAATTTGGCAAATACCTCGGTATCTAATCTCCAATCGCTGGAATCTATCAGGTATCGAGAATTCCAATCCGCCACTACATTGTGGAGGCCTGGAATGTATTGAGCCTGAACTGTTAGACTGTGAGACAAGCAAAACCCCCAAAAGGTCTTTGCAGTCTCTGCCAACTGTTTGGGTCTGGGACCTCCTAAGTGGTTGATGTAACGCACTGCGGACAGATTGTCCATCTTGAGAAGTATGGAACTCGCCTGGAAATGTTTGACGAAACTTTAAATAGCAAACAAACCAGCGAGGAGTTCCAAACAGTTTATGTGCCAATCTACCTCTGTAGAGTCCCATCTGCCACCTGTGGAAAGCGAACCGCATCGCGCGCCCCACCCAGATCTGCTGGCTTCTGATTCTATGACTAATTCTGGTATTGGATGGATGATGGCCCTGCCATTCCATGATTCCAAATGGTTCAGCCACCATTGCATCTCCTTTTTCAATTCGTCGTCTAACGAGATGTAATCTGGATAAAGCCATCCCCTCCTCAGATATCGCGCCTTCAGACGTTGAAGGGCCCGATAATACAGCGGTCCTGGAAAGACCGCTTCTATTGCTGAGGAAAGTAGACCTAGAAGGCGAGCTAACCATCGTAATGGGAACTCCTGTGTCGACAGGAGACGTCTGATTTCCTTGCGGATCAACCGAACTTTGGTTGCAATCAAAGAAAGAGACATCTCTGTGGAATCTACGGTAAATCCTAAAAATTCGATTAACTGTGTTGGTATGAGAACCGATTTCTTGTAGTTTATTAGGAAACCCAAATTGGACAACAGATTGATCGTCCAATCTTTGTGAACTGTCAATAATGTTCGATCCTTCGCCAGGAGGAGAATATCGTCTAGATAAATTTGAGCTTGGGAAGCCTTCTAAGTGAAGTCTTCAAAGTGAGCACTTAGAGGAGATCTTCTGGTGAGTGATTTTGATTTTTGTTTCAAACAGATCTTTTCTATTCATTTTAAGGTTTTAAATTAGGTCTGGTGTGTAAATTAGGTTAGGCTGGTGACTCATTCCTCTTACTGATTAGCATACAATTGGAATCAATTGCGTGCTATTTGCTAAAGTGGTTAAACTTGTCCACTCCTTGCTGGGGGAGGTGTTCTTAGGGGACTATATAAAGCTTGTGGAATATTAGCTTAGTCTAATTTGAGTTTGGGAAGCCTTCTAAGTGAAGTCTTCAAAGTGAGCACTTAGAGGAGATCTTCTGGAGATACTCTGGAGGTAGTCTGAGGTTAGACAGGAGGTAGAAAACCTTACAAAAGGTAAGATTTCTTGGTTTAAATCCATTCTTTTATAATGGCAGGCTTGGTCCAGTGTAAGAGCTGTCATGCATTTGTTTTTAGATCCAATTTTTGGAGGTTTGGAGTGTGCCTGATATGTAGGCAGCTCTCTTTATTGCAGCAGGAAATTGCCTGTTTGAAGTCTGAGATTTGTAAATGATCTGTTACACAAACTCAGGCTATGGCTATGACTGTTACAAAGCCACTGCCACAGAGGCCTCCTAGGAGTGGCAGATGGACTACTGTAGGATCTGGTAGACTTAGAGTTGTGGATAGAAGGCATGTCCCACAGTCTGTGGCTCTTCTTAATTCTTTTGAGGCACTTTCAGAGTGTAGTGGTGAGACGGAAGTAGGCTCAGACACCATAGTTGAGGAACCACCATCCCCTATGCCTAAGGTATGCAGGACTGCAACCAAGAACAATAAGGAAAAGGTGGGACATGATAGAAGGCAATTGTTGCTGGGTGATTCTATCATAAGAGGTGTTGAGCTGGAGAGTAGTGGTTTGGTGAGATGTCTTCCTGGGGCTACTGCTCGTAGAGACAAGAGACGTATTCTCAATATTGTCAAACAAGCAAAGCAGCAAGGGGAAGTGGATGTTCTAGTCCATCTAGGGACAAATGACTTGGCTAGCAATGAGGTTTCTGAGATTAAGGAATATTTTTGTGTTCTTGGAGGTGAAATACAGCAGATTGCATCCACTGTGTCATTCTATGAAGTTTTGCCTGTGCATAACATTCAGGATAGGCAGATACGCAATAGGGAATTTAATTTGTGGCTTCAGGAATGGTGTCGAGAGCAAGGATTTGGCTTTGTGTCCCATGATAGCTCTAATTGGAGCAGAAAGGAACTGTATAAAAAAGATGGTTTGCATCTTACTCATAGGGGAACATATGTTCTCAGTGAGAAGTTCAAAGGTTTCGCAAAGAAATATTTAAACTAGGAGGGGGGGACAAAAGGGTAAAAAACAATCTGCCTGATTGTCCCCCAAAACTAAATCGGAGGGTGCAAGCAACATGCGGGGAAAAAAATGACAAGCTCAGAGTCGTGTCTATAAATGCTCGCAGTTTAGTCAATAAAATCAATGAACTGGAGGCAATGATGGCAGCTGAAAAAGTAGATTTAGTGGCGGTTACTGAGACATGGTTCAGTGAGAAAAATAACTGGGACATAACAATACCGGTGTACTCTTTATATAGAAAAGACAGAGAAGGTAGGAAAGGAGGAGGAGTGGCCCTGTATGTGAAAAACAACATAAAAACGAACCAAATAAAAGTGAGCGAGGTGAACATAGAGTCAGTTTGGGTTACGCTAACATTTGGCAATCATACAGTAGCTCGTGTAGGTGTGATCTATAGACCCCCTGGACAAGTAGAAGAGCTAGATAATCTGCTGCTTGAGGAAATAGCCAAAATGGCAATGAAGGGGGAAGTTATTATCATGGGGGACTTTAATCTTCCTGATGTGAACTGGAAAACCAAAACAGCTGGGTGCACCAGGAGTACAAATATTCTAAACTCCCTACTGGGATTATCTCTAACACAAGTAGTTGAGGAGCCGACCCGTAAAGAGGCCATATTGGATTTAATACTCACAAATGGAGGTTTGGTATCGGACGTTGTTGTAGGTGAAAATTTGGGATCTAGTGATCACTAGTCAGTATGGTTTAATATAAGAACAGGGATGGAGCCGCACCACACAAAAACAAAAGTTTTAGACTTTAAAAAAACAGATTTTTCTCAAATGAGACTTTGTGTGAAGGAGTCATTATCAGACTGGAGGAGTTTAAAGGGAGTCCAGGAGAAATGGGATTATTTAAAGGAAGCATTATTGAAGGCCACAGGCAATTGCATTCGACTTGTTAGCAAAAACAAAAAGGGAAGAAACCACTCTGGTACTCTGCAGAAGTGGCCAAAATAGTGAAGAACAAAAAGACAGCATTCAATAATTATAAAACAACTCCGAGTGAAGAAGATAGGCAAACCTATAAGATTAGGCAGAAAGAGGCAAAGCAATTTATAAGAGCTTCCAAAGCACACGCAGAAGAGAAAATAGCTCAGTCAGTAAAAAAGGGGGACAAAACATTTTTTAGATACATAAACGAGTAAAAGAAAAGTAAAACAAGGATTAGTTGGATTAAAAACAAAGGAAGGAAGGTATGTAGAAGAGGATAAAAGTCTCGCTGACTGCCTCAATGAATATTTTTGTTCAGTCTTTGCAGAAGAAAAGGAAGGAAAGGGACCTCAGTTAGGCGGAAACACTAACGAGACAATTACATATGAGTTTACAGAGGAGGAGGTTCTACAGCAGCTGTCTAAAGTAAAGACAAATAAGTCAATGGGGCCTGATGGGATCCACCCTAAATTATTAAAAGAGCTCAGTGATGTAATAGCAAAACCGTTAACAGATTTATTTAACCAATCCTTGCTAACGGGAGTCGTCCCAGAAGACTGGAAATTAGCAAATGTTGTGCCCATTCACAAGAAGGGTAGTAGGGAGGAATCTGGGAACTATAGGCCAGTTAGTCTTACGTCAGTAGTGGGGAAATTAATGGAAACCATGTTAAAGGAAAGGATTGTTGACCATCTAAAAACACATAGATTACAGGATCAGAAACAACATGGGTTTACCTCAGGGAGATCATGCCAAACTAATCTTATTGATTTTTTTGATTGGGTAACAAAAATAATAGACACAGGTGGTGCAGTAGACATTGCTTATTTAGATTTCAGTAAGGCTTTTGATACTGTTCCGCATAGAAGGCTTATCAATAAATTGCAATCTTTGAGCTTGGATTCCAATATTGTTGAATGGATTCGGCAGTGGCTGAGTGACAGGCAACAGAGGGTTGTGGTAAATGGAGTTTATTCGGCGCAAGGTCTTGTTACCAGTGGGGTACCTCAGGGGTCAGTACTTGGACCCATTCTATTTAATATTTATGTTAGTGATATTGCAGAAGGTATTAATGGTAAAGTATGTCTTTTTGCTGATGACACAAAGATTTGCAACAGGGTTGACGTTCCTGGAGGGATCCGCCAAATGACAAATGATTTAGGTAATATAAAAAAATGGTCGGAGCTGTGGCAATTGAGTTTTAATGTGGATAAGTGCAAGATAATGCACCTGGGACGTAAAAATCCAAGGGCTGAATATAGAATATTTGATACTGTCCTAACCTCAACATCTGAGGAAAGGGATTTAGGGGTTATTATTGCAGAGGATCTAAAGGTAAGTAGTCAATGTAATAGAGCAGCAGGAAATGCTAGCAGAATGCTTGGTTGTGTAGGGAGAGGTATTAGCAGTAGGAAAAGGGAAGTGCTCATGCCACTGTATAGAGCACTGGTGAGACCTCACTTGGAGTACTGTGTGCAGTACTGGAGACCGTATCTCCAGAAGGATATAGACCTCTTTAGAGAGAGTTCAGAGAAGGGCTACTAAAATGGTGTACGGCTTGAAGGAGAAAAGTTACCAGGAAAGGCTTAATGATCTTAACATGTACAGCTTGGAAAAAAGACGAGACAGAGGAGATATGATAGAAACATTTAAATACGTAAAGGGAATCCACAAGGTAGAGGAAGGGAGTATATTTAAAAGGAAACAAAGTAGCAAAACAAGAGGACATAGTCTTAGATTAGAGGGGCAAAGGTTTAAAAGTAACATCAGAAAGCATTATTTTACTGAGAGGGTGGTGGATACATGGAACAGTCTTCCAGTTGAAGTGGTAGAGGCCAAAACAGTAATTGAATTTAAGCAGGCATGGGATAGGCATAAGGCTATCCTAAACAAAAGATAAATCCAGGTAAAGTATCCATGTAATTGGGCAGACTAGATGGGCCGAAAGGTTCTTATCTGCCGACATTTTTCTATGTTTCTATAAATTACTAGACGTACTCCCCTGCTGCGAAGAAACGCTGCTACAGGCCTCATTACCTTGGTGAAACACCAAGGGGCGGATGACAGACCGAAAGGTAGGGACTTGAACCTCCAAAGGGTGCCCTCCCAAAGAAATTGGAGAAAATCCCTGCTGGTAACCTCTATCGGTATCGTCAGATATGCATCTTTTAGGGCTATTTTGACCATCCAATCTAGTGGAGTCAAGACTCCTTTTAATGATGGAATGCCCTCCGTTTTGAAGTGGTTGTAGACAATGTACTTGTTTAATTGTTTCAAATTGATTACAGGACGGAAATCCCCGTCTTTCTTTTTTACCAGAAATATATTGCTTAAAAATATTTCCTTCTGAGGTATCACCTCCTCTATGGCATTCTTTCTTAAAAGATTTTTTACTTCTAGTGAAGTAATGGCTCTGTCTTTTTTGGACATAACCATTATTCCCGGAGGTATAGTCTGAACCGGATGTGAAATGAAATCTATCCTGAAACCCCGAACTGTCTGAAGTACCCATGAATCCGATGTGATTATTTGCCATTGATTGAAAAAATTTAATGTCCTTCCCCCCCACCTCTCATGTGGAAAAACATTGGAGTGAAGGTATACTCACCAAAGGATCCTGATCTCCTAGATCCCCTGTAACCGCGTTGACGGAAAGGTCTGGATCTTTGTGGAAAAAAGGTGGGGTTTTTTGGGGCCTCTTGATAAGAGGATCTGAAAGCACCTCTTGAGGTGGAATATGAATTGCGGCCGGGAAAATGACCCCGGTTTTTCCCGGCCCTGCCAAAAACCCTATTCAGGAAAGCTTTCCTTATGTTGGCCTTGACTTTGCCAACTGTCGAGAAAGATCCCGAATAATCTGACATTTCTTTGAAGATCCCTTCTCCAAAAAGCATGCCTTCAGCGCTGGAACCTGGCTCGTTGGTTGCCAGAGAAGCTACTTTAGAATCAATCTTAAGGAGAATTGAATGTCTCCTCTCGCTTGAAATGGCCGTGTTCAAATTCCCAAAAACACAGACCAATCTTTGTATCCAGCCCCTGTATTCAAACAGGTCTGGTTTCTCGTTCGTGAGGAGAGCTCTTTCAACAGAATCCATCAATTTGGTCAGTGGACCTAGAAGGTCGAATAATTTATCGTGGCACACCTTCAAGGTGGCCTCAACTCCCCTCTTTGGAGACCAATTAGACTCCTGAAGTATGTCTATGATCTTCAGATCTAACTCCGGTACTAGATGTAATTTATGTGCCAAAGTTGGGGCCGGGCACTCAGCCCTCAGGTTATTTCTGGTCTTCTTATCCATGGGCAAACGTATATGTTGCTCAATGTATTTAGCCACATGTTCAATTGGCGACCACTCAGAAGAGCGTGGATGCTTCAACTGTTCCGGAATGAACATTGAGTTCCCCAGAGCGTCTACCGGATCTAAAGCCGGTTTGTTTCCCTCACTGGACTCAGGTAAAGACACCATGTCCGTTTCTACAGGGGAAGCTTCTGGGTCATAATTGGGGTCAGAGCTCTCCTCAGGATCTGACATCTCTTCCTCCCTGGAATAATCAGAGGAGCTGTCAGTATCCTTTGCGCATTTCCATCTCCGTTTGGTGGCCGATTTTAAATGGCCCCTTTGTTTAACCACAGTGGAATGTTGTGGAGAATCCTGTTGTGTACTTGAATAAGTACGTTTCTTATGTGAGCATTTTTTAGGGAGTTCCCAGATTCCCCTATTATCATGACGGGGAATCATAATTATAATAAAGACACGGAGGCGAGTATTATGCTATCTTTTCTTTACTTAAGCCGATAGCAGCAAAGAACAATCTCTCAAATACCAAACAAAGTATTTAGAGAGTGAAAAAACTACATTAAACAGTATATATACATAACAGATAACAATGGTACAGTCCAGCATAAAAATGGTACAGTCCAACTCCTCCAATCCTCTGACGACCGTTGGCCTCTTCTCTTTTCTGATGCGAGACACATACTGATCTTCTTTTAACCAAACAAACAACGGAAGAACTCCATTCCTTCATGGAAACCTCGAACATGTAGTTGAATCCTTCCGTGAGAAATTCCAACCCAAGGATTAAGCTTCAACGTAGACTCCAACTTGAAGCTCAAGCATGGACGAATATTCATTCTTCAACGAAAACTCCAACACGAAGCTCACGCTCTTCTCCAACGAACAGAACAACGGAAGAACTCTTCCTCATCCAATAAAAGCTTCAACAAGAAGTTTAGGCTGTCAGAACATAAATGTATTAAAGATCACCAAGAGTTTATAATAAGAAGGTTTAAAAAGATCCGTATTGACTATTGAAACATCAAAACTTTATAGCCAAATATAAAGGGTGGAAATAACCCAATTATCGAGTGTTATAATACTCGCCTCCGTGTCTTTATTATAATTATGATTCCCCGTCATGATAATAGGGGAATCTGGGAATTATCCCACAAGACACGGAGGCTCTTATTATGCTAGTTCAAAGCTTAATTAATTAGTGATAGTGACATGTGAGACACTGGTTTAAAATAACACTCCCTAAAGGTGGATTCTCTGGACCAGTCTGTTGTTTTAATATGTCTACAAGACGACATCCACGGAAGAAAAAACCTCGGAAGCAGAAGCACTCCGGGATGAATGAGCTCCGAACACGGAGACGACTACACCAGCTCCTGACATGATCCATTTAACCCACCTAGTGAGTGTGGTGGAAGTTACAGAATTGTATGGTTTGCGTAAGGATATGAATAACCGTTGGGATTAGATAGAAGACCTCTGACAATGAAGTCTTTTGTCCTATAGGAAAATTGAACATTTCTCCCCGTGTCGGGTAAAACTTCTTCCTGTTAAGTTTAGGGCTCGAACGTGTGAGACTCTATTGCAGGAAATCAAACAAAGTAAAATGGCCAATTTCACAGAAATCCGTTTAATAGACAGTTTCATTCTCGGCCACTTATCCAGAAATTAACTAGAATGACATCCCAGATGTTAGAATAACGGGAACGAGGGGTCGTTTACACTGTATACCCTTCAAAAACCTACATGTAATGGGGTGATTCCCGGCAGGAATACTAATAAAACCCTGATGTGAAGCAGGTATCGCTGACCTGAGGTTATTAATCGTGCGATACGCTTTACCATCCCCAAATAGATGTGTGAAGAACTAGACAAGTTACTCAAGGAAACTGATATGGAATCAACTTGATGTTCCATGTACCAAAAAACCCATGAGTTCCATGTGCTACCATATCTCCTCCTAGTAGAAGGGGCCCAGGAACTCGACCAAAAATGAGGCAGATGCATCCGAAATGTTGACTGAAGGCCAGTGTCCTTTGATATTATACTTAACAGCTTAAAAAATTTGTGAAGACTCAAAGAATTCTGAAGCGTTCCCTCCGGATCTCCCAGGGTGGACGATGGGACACGAATTAGCCTGGGAATGTCCACAGACGGTTTCAGGAGGTGCGGGAACCATGCTTGAGACCTCCATAAGGGTGCTATAAGCACTACTGTAGCTAATTGTACTTGTACTAGTCATATTAATGTTGAAATCAGAATGGAGGGAAAGCGTAAAGCGTCCATGTCTGGACCAGAGCATCCGTTGGCAAAGCCATGGGTCTGGTCTCCAACAGTAGTATTGTGGTAAAGGAATATTAAGGCTAGAAGCCAATAAATCGATAGCGAAGGGACCCCAGAGAGATGACAAACTGGCAAATACCTTGGTGTCTAATCTCCAATTGCTGGAGTCTATCAGATACTTTGAATTCCAGTCCGCCATTACATTGCTGGACCCTGGAATGTATTGGCCTGGACTGATAAATTGCGAGGCAGGCAAAATCCACAAAAGACTTTGGTGTCTCTGCTAACTGTTTAGACCTGGGGCCACCTATAAGGTTAATATGACGCACAGTGGACAGGTTGTCCATCTCCAGGCGTATAGAACTCGTCTGGAAATGCTTGATAAACTTGAATAGTAAACAATCCTGCAAGGAGTTCTAAACAATCATATACAATCCTATCTCTCTGGAACCCCAACTGACACTTGTGGAAAAAGATCCGCAGCACGCCCCAGCCAGATCTGCTGGCGTCTGACTCTATGACCAACTCTGGCTTTGCTGTTCCCTGACACTAAATGATTTAGCCACCACTGCATCTCCAATTTCGACTCGTCGTCCAGAGAGATGCAATCTGGATAAAGCCATCCCCTCCGCAGAAATCATGCTTTCAGACATTGAAGAGCTCGACAATAAAGCGGTCCTGTAAAGACCTCTTGTATTGCTGCGGAGAGTAGGCCCAGAAGGTGAGCTAACCATCTGAGAGAATTCTTCTGCAGATAGAAGACATCTGATTTCTCTGTGAATCAGCCGAACTTTGTCTGAAGGCAGAGAAAGAGCCATCTCCATCATAGTTACGGTGACACCTAGAAATTCGATATACTGTGTCGGTGTAAGGACCGATATTTTGTAGTTTTATTGGGATTGTCAGATAAGCGTCTTTTAGGTCTATATTGACCATCCAATCTTGTGGAGATAAACTCCTTTTAATGATGGAATGTCTTCCCTTTTGAAATGATTGTACACAACGTACTCGTTTAGGTGTTCTTTTTCAAATTGATACTGGGCGCAATTCTGTGCCTTGGATAGTTGGTGTGAAACCATACTCACCAAAATTCCTGATCTTCTCGAAACCCTTTAACCACTTTGACGGTGAAATTTTGGTCTATCTTGGTACTCTAGTTAAGAGGACTTCAAGGAGCCTCTTGAGGTGGAATAAGGAATGTGAAAAACCTATTTCGAGAAAACCTTCCTGATATTAGCCTTTATCTTACCTGTGGTCAAGAAGGACCTTGTATATTCGGTCATATCCTTGAAGATGCCTTCTCCAAATAACAGACCCTCAGCGTTGGGACCAGGCTCATTATTATTATCATCATTTATATAGCGCCAACAGTTTATTATGCGCTAAGGTCGCCACTTTAGGGTGGATCCTGAGGAGAATTGAGCGTCTCCTTTTCGCTTGATAAAGCTGTGTTATGTTACCAAAAACACAGACTAATCTCTGTACTCGACCCCTGTGTTCAAACAGGACTGGTTTTCATTAGTGAGGAAAAACCTCAATCGAATCCATAAATTTTTGCCAATGGACCAACAAAATCAAACAATTTATCATGACACCCCTTAAGGTGGCCTCTACTCCCCGTTTTCGGGACCAATTTGACTGGTTAAGGATGTGAATAATTTCGGGATCTAACTCGGGGTTACATTAAGCTTATGTGACAAAGTTGGGGCTGGACACTCAGCCCTCAAATTACTTCTGGTTTGTTTATCCATTGACATACGGATATGCTGTTCTATATAACCAGCCACATGCTCTATGTGTGTCCATTCCACTGACCGTGGATGTTTTAATTGCTCTGGTACAAACATTGAATTTCTTACAGCATCTACCGGATCAATAAGCGGTTTTTAGAATCAGTGGAATCAGGTGAGGAAACTGAATGTGAGGCCTCAGGAGAGGAGACCGGATCGTACTCCGGGTCAGAGGAATTCACCTCAGAATCTGACATTGCTTCCTCTCTAGAATGTTCTGAGGAGCTGCCGGTATCTTTGCGCCTCTAGCGCGCTTCCTCTTTCTTTGTCAGCCGGAGTTAACTGGCTCCTTTTTTCGTCACAGTGATGTGCTGTGGAATTCATTACAAGTACGGGTAGACGTAGGTTTTATGAGGGATATTTTTTGGGAGTTGCTCTTCTCCCTCATTGAAGTCTCAGGGACCTCATTATCCTGTCAGGAATCACTAGATAAAAATCTATCTGAAGTTGGGGAAATTATAAATGAACGTCTGGCTGAGAGATTCTCTAGACATTTTAACCATATTATACTTTAAGTATGAGGAAAAAACGTGGGTATAAGAACGAGGGCACCTGGGCAACAGGCAGGTTCGGCCAGTCATAAACCACTTATTTATTTAATTAATTTATTTTTATTACTTATTTTACTAATTTTATTGGGAAATTTCCAGAGGCAACAAGCTGCGGCGTTCTGCGCATGCGTGATCCGCCGCGAGCGTTACCTCAGAGCAGTGGCGCGAAGCCGCGCCTCTCCTCAGGAACAGCTGAGGGGGCACCAAATCCCCACAGAAACCGTCGGAGAGACGGACCCGTCTCCCCGGAGGAAACAACGGGAACAATTAAATTAAATAAATTTGAGAGAACTCGCTGTTTAACCGCTGGTTCATTTTCAGACGTACATCACCTGAGGTAAAACTCGCCTTTAGTTGTTGCGAGCGTTTACCTCAGGCAGCGGCGCGAAGCCGCGCCTCTCCTGATGACGGAGATACAGGGGAAGCGCGAAAACACACTAGAAAGCCGCCGTAAAGACGGACTCGTCCCCCGAAGGCAAAAAACACTGGAAGCAGAAAAATATATATATACAATCCCCCAAGAGACAATTAAACCAAATAAAGGCAAAGCCTAGTCCCTGCACATAAGTCCCTAACGGGTTGAAAATAAGTACAAACAAACACAAGCTAACAGTGTGTGTGTATAAACAATATGCTAAATTAAAATATATAAATATATATACCACTACAATAAAATACAGTGAAAATGTCAATTAATATAGAGCTTGCTGCTAATACTCATCTCATCTCGGCGAGCAGCAAAGAAAAGAGGAGAGGCCAACAGTCGTCAGAGGATTGGAGGAGTTGGACTGTACCATTGTTATGCTGGACTGTACCATTGTTATCGGTTATGTATATAAACTGTTTAATGTATTTTTTTCACTCTCTAAATACTTTGTTTGGTATTTGAGAGATTGTTCTTTGCTGCTATCGGCTTAAGTAAAGAAAAGATAGCATAATACTCGCCTCCGTGTCTTGTGGGATAATTGCTCACCTCCCTCATTTGAGGACCTCCTCATCCCGGTGCGAATCAATGGATAAAAATTTATCTGACTCCGGGAAATAATGGAGGACCTTCTGGCTGAATGACTTGCCAGTACTCTAACCAGCGTATTCTCTACGTTATTAGAAAATGCCGACAGCGCAGCCACAAAGGCATCTGCTGGGTTAGTATTTAAGGGAATAGGCACTAAAGTACCTGGGGTGACTGGTACCTTATTATTGGCCATAATCACTAACCCAATTTTATTGAAAAAAACTCGCCGTTTCACAGCCGCTTATTTCAACTGCCGGTCTCCTGAGGTAACTCGCCGGTACACACCGCGCATGCGCGGACCGTCGCGAGAGTTTACCTCAGGCAGTGGCGCGAAGCCACACCTCTCCGAATGACGGAGATGCAGAGGTGGCACCAAAACATAATAAAGAGCCGCCTCATAGACGGATACGCACAGAAATGGGGGAAAAAAAAACCCTTTTTAGCTGGGCAATAAACTATACCATCCCCAAACAAAAAGAGAAACAAATAGCTGTGAAGCCTAGCCCCTGTAATAAATACAACCAACATAAATACAAAGTGTATGTGCATAAAATATATATCAATTAATAAAATACATGTGTACATATATATATATAATGTTACAGCGAAAATACAGTAAAACTGTCAGACAATTAATAATTATTGCTGCTGATACTCATCTCCGCGAGCAGCAAAGAAAAGAGAAGAGCCAACGGTTGTCAGAGGATTTGAGGAGTTGGACTGTACCATTGTTATACTGGACTGTACCATTGTTATCTGTTATGAATATATACTGTTTAAACGTGTTTTTTCACTCTCTAAATACTTTGTTTGGTATTTGAGAGATTGTTCTTTGCTGCGATCGGCTTAAGTAAAGAAAAGATAGTATAATACTCGCCTCCGTGTCTTGTGGGATAATTACCCAGCTTCTTTACTATTTTATTAATGGGCCGGTACCGCCAAAAAATGAAATGTCCTTATTGTGTTTATGCTGCTGATATGTTACATGTGTTTGTTTTTCTCTTGTATGTTTAGTTAAGAAAATATTTTCCTCTACATGTGTCACTGGGTGCATCCATTGTGTGATATTTTCCTCTACATGTGTCACTGGGTGCATCCATTGTGTGATATTTTCCTCTACATGTGCCACTGGACGCATCCATTGTGTGATATTTTCCTCTATATGTGTCACTGGGTGCATCCATTGTGTGATACTTTCCTCTATATGTGTCACTGGGCGCATCCATTGTGTGATATTTTCCTCTATATGTGTCACGGGGTGCATCCATTGTGTGATATTTTCCTCTATATGTGTCACTGGGTGCATCCATTGTGTGATATTTTCCTCTACGTGTGTCACTAGGCGCATCCATTGTGTGATATTTTCCTCTGTGTCACTGGGTGCATCCATTGTGTGATATTTTCCTCTGTGTCACTGGGTGCATCCATTGTGTGATATTTCCCTCTATATGTGTCACTGGGTGTGTCCATTGTGTGATATTTTCCTCTGTGTCACTGGGTGCATCCATTGTGTGATATTTTCCTGTATATGTGTCACTAGGTGCGTCCATTGTGTGATTATTTTTTTTTTCCTTTTTGTGTGTCACTGGGGGCATCCATTGTGTGATCTTTTCCTCTGTGTCACTTGGTGCATCCATTGTGTAATATTTTCCTCTATGTGTCACTGGGTGCGTCCATTGTGTGATATTTCCCTCTATATGTGTCACTGGGTGCATCCATTGTGTGATATTTTCCTCTGTGTCACTGGGTGCATGCATTGTGGGATATTTTCCTCTATATGTGTCACTGGGCGCATCCATTTTGTGTCGTTAACTGCCCCCCTTCCCCCAGTATCTTTCCATTACTTGCTCCTCACTGGGTGGTATTGGCCATAGAATGGAGTGAATGGGTCAGTCACCGACTCACAGTATTGTATTGTGGGGTATGTATTCAAAGGACTTCAACAGAGGGGAGATTATATATCTTGTAAACTCCCCTGTTTTATCTCTTTCAGCTGCCAGCTGTTATCTCAGGTAGCCTGGAGAACACAATACACCCCCTGCTGCCTTATCTAAACATTCCCTCTTCCACCTCACTAACTGTTAAATACTGTATAGGATAAAGCACAGCCACAAAGTAAAACTTTTGCACAGATTTTGGTAAATGTTGCATCATGGGGAAAAAGCCTCAAAATAAAAACGGAAGATTAAAAAAACCCTAAATTTCCTTTTCCTTTTTTTTTTTTTTCATTTTTCAATTCTTTATTTATGGATTTTGCATAGACAGATAAACATGAAACAAGGTGCGAAGGCCTCGCAGGGCCTCCATATGTCATCAATAACATCTTCGAGAGAAAAGAGGGGGGGGAGGCAGCCAACCCTCAGCAGAAGGCATGTAAAAAAATAAAAAACGAACCAGCTAGTCGTCTGGGAGGAGAAAATGCACAAAAATAATGCTCAGAACTCTAAATCAAACTGTTGGGAAAGGTATAGAAGGCGCACTACAGTGTAAAGGAGAAAATCAAAGTCATCAGCGCCACATCCGTCCAGCAAGGGAGAATAACGCACCAGCATGGGCATTCGGGAGGACAAAGGGGTTACAGACTTGGAGCCGCAGATGGAGCGGGACTGGTCCCCTCAGCCTGTGTCCATCCACATGGCGCAGCGGGCAGCACTATTAGCTGCCGTCCCCACTTGAAGGGCATAGTGAATGGTCAGGTCCCAAAAGGATCCGGCTGCCACCGGAGTCACACAGCAGAGTCGGGTCACGAGCCACAGCTTTCCGGGAGGGTGAACTTCCGCGTCCTGCAACACCACCTTCACAAGCCGCACCAGGGGGCCGTCTGCAGGCAGCTCGGGGACCTCCACCACGTCCTCCAGCTCATCAGACACCGACCTGTCCCCATCGCAGCGATCCGCCGTCTGGAAAGGAAAGCGCTCTTCGCGTCCAGCAGATGAGGATCCTTCCACCACACACTCGGCTCGGGCCTCCGTCTCTATGTCATCCCTCAGCACTGCCATCAATCTGCGCCAGGAGGCGTGGGTCAGCGGGCTCCCATCATCTTCCGGCAGTAACCCCAGGCACTCCTCCAGATCCGCGAGAACTGTCCCCAAGTCTCTAGTGGGGGGAAGGGCACGATAGCTGCCGCCATTCCACATGTTCTTCCGCCTGCTCTGCCGCACGGACAGCAGCCACGTTCAGAAGATGGGGGCCCTCAATCCTCCGAGCCCGCGCCACCCGAACGCCCGGGCCAGGTAACACTGCAGGGGGAGGCCTGGGAAGCGAGGGGGGAGCCAAGGCAAATCCGGAGGGTAGGCCTCAAAATGGCCAACGGCCGAATGCTCCGCAGGGAGACAGGGCCACAATCTCTTCTAGGCTCTGGAGGGGGGACAGAACAGGCTCCAGAGCACTGTACCTGATGGCCAGCCGCGCAGGGACTCCCAGAAGGGGCAATTCAGAGGCAAATCCAAGACGAAACCGTCTCTGTCAGCTATAACGAGAGGAGCTCTGTTAAGGCACGTCTGTTCCCCTGCATGGCCAGCCACGCCCCCTACTTTTCCTTTTTACATGCAATTACTTCAAACAAAGGAAAAATCAGCGGCAGGTGTTTTATAATGTGTTTTATAAGGTGGTTTTGTTTGTAATGCACAAGTAATGTAGTTGCAGCTTATGTAAGTGGTGGTGTCCCTCTAAAGTAGGGATGTGCCGATAACCATTTTTTTTTAAAGACTATCAGGACTATTCAGAGAGAGGTGAAAACCTTGAGAATTGGCAGGAGAATGAACAATCTAGACCGAATAGCCAATTTAGAAAGTGAGATAAGGCTCGGGTCAGACGAGCGCATTCTGTGCAGACTGAGCGTCCGTGCACAACGGACCTACTTTCTGACTGACGACAAGGTAGTGGCCACACAGTCCGTTTTTGTGACTGACTTTTTTTTGACTGATGTAGAAGGGAAAATAAATTTTAATATGAAAAACATTTTGTCCGTCAAAATGCTGGACGTCAAAAATACAGTCCATCTGACTTCGTTCCATCACTCACACACAAAGCTTTGCGGACGCAGCGTACTCTGTGCGTCCGTTCTAGCGGATTTACGTTCTTGCCTAACCTGCGTCTGTTTGCTGCGTCCGTCATGCGTCCGCAGTTCCGTGCGGACGTACTTTGTGTGTGGGGCTCCATTGGTCATAATTATATGCTATAACGGACGTACAAATGTGCGGCAACACGGACGTGATCAGTGCGCTCGTCTGACCCGAGCCTAAATGGGAGAATTTTTCTGGTTTGACTAATTTGACCTAGAATTTTCAATTCTCCAGTCATTCTCAATATTTTCACCTCTCTCTGAATAGCCCTGTAAGTGTACCGATGCTTGTTTTCAGGTACTCACCGATACCGCTTACCAATACCTTTATTTAATGTCATGTGACGCTTTCCAACAAATAATTTAGGATTTTGCTGAAAGCCTCTCCAATTTATGCTAATATTGAAATGTATGGCCAGACGCCCCAATTACCCCCTGCACACACCCACACAGATATATATATTTATTTATAAAGGATTTTACCAGGAAGGATACATTGAGATTTCTCTCGTTTTCAAGTATGTCCTGGGTTCAAGAACATTGAAGTGTTACAGTTACAGAAATACAAAGTAATACAATGCAAGATATTAAAAACACAAATATACAGATTAACAGAAAATAAATATGTAGGAAATATAGTCATTATGTTACATGTTTACAGGCGCATTCTGTATATTAGGGATGTGCGTTTCGGAATTTCGGAATTTTCACGAAATTTCCCGATTCGTGTTTTCGGATGCGGCCGAATTTCCGAAAAATTTTAGATCCGAAAATTTCAGATCCGAAATGTTTTCCGAGCCGAAACGAAATATTTTCGGATTTTTCGAATGGACTTGAAATGTGTCAAACGAGGAGAACAGATGTTCCGAAAAACGAAAATTTTCCGAAAAACGAAAATTTTGTAAAAACGAAAATTTTCTGAAAAACGAAAATTTTTCGAAAAAACGAAAAGTCGATACAAAAACGGGCAAAATGACACTAAAAATACGAAAAATGGTCGATATTCCAAAAAATGTGCAATTCCGAAAAACGAAAATTTCCGAAATTACGAAAAGTCGATACAAAAAACGAGCACAGTGACACGAAAATACGAAAAATGGTCGAAATTCGGAAAAAAAATGTACCCGAAAAACGGGCCGAACCGAATCGAATCGAAACCGAAATCGGTCGGAATGAGCTGAATCGAAAAGTTTAAAAATCCAAAAAATCAAACCGAATCGAACCGAAAAAAAAACGGTGCACAAGCCTACTGTATATAGTCACTGTGTTACATGTTTACAGGTGCATTCTGTATTGAGGTATGTTAGTAAGGAGCTCTTGAGTGACTTGATGGTGTCTGGGAGGTTATTCCATAATTGTGGTGCTCTGTAGGAAAATGAGGACCGAGTCACTGTCGTTTTGTATTGTGGTATTGCAAGTAAGGTGCTGGTCCTGGATCGGAGGTTATAGGATGAGGGAGCTGCTGGGGGAAGCAGTCTATTCAGGTAGGGTGGCAGCTTCCCAGAAAAGCTCTTAAACACCAGGCTGGAAAGGTGAAGGGTGCGTTTAGACTCCAGCGATGGCCAGTTTAGCTCTTTTAACATGGCACAAGGGTGGGTCATGTAGTTACATTGTAATGCAAAGCGGCAGAAGGAGTTATACAATGTAGTAAGTTTCTGAAGGTGTGTTTGCGGGGCCGCTGCATACACTACATCTCCGTAATCAATAGCCGGCATAAGCATTTGCTGTACAATCTGCTTTCTTACCGCGGGACTCAGGCAGGATTTGTTTCTGTACAGGGCACCTAGTTTGGGGTAAAGTTTAGATGAGAGTTTTTCGATGTGGGGGCCAAAGGATAGATTAGGGTCAAACCACATACCTAGATATTTGAGAGCAGTGACTGTGGTCAGTGTGCCATTTGATTTTGTCCCAACACATAGATGGGGATTTTGCAATTTGTGTAGTTTAGGTTCTGTTCCAAAGAGCATTGTAACAGTTTTGTCAGTATTTAAAAAAAGTTTGTTGTGTTTGATCCACTTTTCTACCTCTGTGAATTGTTCTTGCAGCACGGCCTCCAGCTGCGGGAGATTTGGTTTGCTGGTATAGATTACGGGGTCGTCTGCGTACATATGTACAGTTGAGGCTTTGCAGACGTTGGGCAGATCATTTATGAATATTGTGAATAGCAGGGGGCCTAGTATTGAGCCTTGGGGTACACCGCAAGTGACTGGGAGCGGGAGGGAGGAGCTGCCAGAAATTGACACATATTGTGATCGGTCGGATACATATGATTGAAACCAGGTTAGCGTGCGATCACCAATGCCAGAGTTTTTAAGTTTTTCTAACAAGATGCCATGGTCTACCGTGTCAAAGGCCTTGGCAAAATCAAGGAAGATGGCTCCAGTTATGTTTCCTTGTTCCATCCCAGCCTGGATATCATTGCAGACTTTTAAAAGGGCGGTTGTAGTTGAGTGATTTGGACGAAAGCCTGATTGATCTGGGGTTAAGTAGTTCCAATATTGATAATAATCACGTAATTGTGTGTAGACGCATTTTTCCAAGACTTTTGACATTACAGGGAGCAGTGATATCGGGCGGTAGTTGGATACCAAAGTACAGTTACCACTTTTATGGATAGGTACCACTCTTGCAGTCTTCCACAGTTTGGGTATGTATCCAGTCGCCAGTGATTCATTTATTAGGGTTGCGACAGGATTTGCACTTGCCGGCGCACTGATTTTCAGCAGCATTGCTGGTATTTGATCTGGTCCAGACTGCTATTTAATTTTTTGCTTACGGAGAAGTTTAGTTACGACACTGACAGGCACTGGTCTAAAGCTGAATTCCTGTCTGGTACAGGGACTTTGCACAGTTGGAGGGGCCTGACCTGCATGAGGCCTCTCTGATTGCATGTCATTTCCTAGCTTGGCAATCAAAGTCGTGGCGCATCCGACAAAATAATCATTAAAGGCATTTGCTACATCTAGGGGGTGTTGCAGGGTTTGGTTGTTTACTTTGACAGCAGCTGGCTGGGAGTGGACTGGGGGTGCTTGTATGTTACTTATGGTTCTCCAAAAGTCTTTAGGATTTGATATGTTATTGTTTAGATTTTCATTGAAGTAATGGGTTTTGGCCATTTTTGTTTGTTTTGTGCATTCATTCCGGCATTTTCGGTATTCGTAGTGATCGTTCATGGAACCAGTACTCTTGAAATTTGACCATAGTGAATCTCTAAGCTGGTACATTAGTGTAAGATCAGCTGTAACCCAGGGGAGATGGGTCCCTTTTACTCGCACTTTATGCAGCGGGGCATGGGAATTCCAGACTTGCAGGAGCTCAGACTGAAAGTATTCAACTGCACAGTCTAGGTTTAGGTTTAGGTTTAGCCTGTACCAGGGGAGCTGTTTGAGATCACTTAGGAAGGATTCAAGAATAAATTTCTTGAAAGTTCCTGGTGGTTATTACCTTTGGGGGAGATTTCAAGGCTTTTATTTTGCGCACGCAGTACACTAGACAATGGTCACTAAAGCTATTAGCAAGAATGCCTGCCTCCTGTATTCTATCAGGAGATGAGGAGAGAATCCAGTCCAGCAAGGTATGGTTAGGGCTTTTCATATTAATGCGAGTGGGGGAGGAGATTAATTGGGTTAGCTGCAAAGTTTTAAACAGTGTGCAGTGTTTATTGTTTTTTGTATTTAGGCAATCTGTAATAAAATCGCCGAGGACCAGCAGTTCACTTTTTTGGTTTTGGACAAGTAGGTTATTAAGGATTTGAGATATGTCAGAGAGGGAGTGCACTGGAGCGCTCGGTGGGCGATTAGAACCCAGCAACAATGATTGATTTACTGAATGGGATCTCAATTATACCAGAGAGGAAATCAAAGGTGACAGAGCTAGGAGTTTGAAAGGGGGTGAACTTTAAGGACTCCTCAACATAAATAACAATTCCCCCTCCTCTCTTTGCTCTGTCTTTTCTATAAGATGAATACCCCTGTATTGATATGGCAGAGTCTGGTACTTTTGGGGTTAACCATGACTCCGTGAGTACAATGATTTTGGGTTTGTAATAGCAACACCAAGCCTGAAGCTCATCCAATTTAGGGAGTAAACTTCGGATGTTACAGTGCACAAATGAGAGGCCTTTTTTAGTGAGGCGACTAAAGGTTGTGTCACCTATAGGACCAGGGTTTGATTCCGCATCGTTTGCCAGGGAAAGTAGCAGAATGAATAGAAATTTGGACAGTTTTCTTTTGGTGATACTGTAATTGCACAGTATTAAATCTCTGTGTGGGGGTAGGAGGGCTGGCCTTTAGCACTCTCCACCAGCACTCAGCTGACAGGTTAGAAGAACTGATGGGGTTTACCTATCATGATCAGGCAGCTATGAAAATATACGACATGAGTTTATGCTGAAGCCTACAGTGAACTTTGCTCTAATTAGCATTCTATGACCAAGCTGACAGTGTAGAAATGCATCTCATCTAAGAATCTGCAGGCTTGTGTAAATGTCTTAAAGCACACCCAAGATAAGTGGGAGAGGCTAACAAAATAGAGAGTAACAAATACAGTCAGAAACAGAGGTCAATTCCTGTTAAATAATGAAACGTTAGGAAAACTTATGAAACTGCAGAAATGTTTATCTTTGTGTTACTCTGTATTTTAACTTTTAATATGCTGCTGTATGCATTTTAGTACGTGTTACTTCTCTGATAGGATATTGAAACGTCATGTAAATGTATATAAGCATATCAGTGGCGTAACTAGAAACCTGAGGGCCCAGGTGCAAGAATCCATGAAGGGCCCCCCCAACCCCCCCCCCCAAAAAAGATAGTAATATAAAAAAGATAGTATTGCCCCCAGCTCACATGGACATATATTGCCCCAAGACCACACATGCATATATTGCCCCCAGGACACACATGGATATATTGCCCCCAGGACACACATGGATATATTGCCCCAGCTCACACATGGATATTTTTGCCCCCAGCTCATGGAAATACTGCCCCAACACATGGATATACTGCCCCAGCTCATGGATATACTGCCCCAGCTCTGCCCCCCCAGCTCATGGATATATTGCCCCAGCTCTGCCCCCCAACTCATGGATATATTGCCCCAGCTCTGCCCCCCAGCTCATGGATATATTGCCCCAGCTCTGCCCCCCAGCTCATGGATATATTGCCCCAGCTCTGCCCCCCAGCTCATGGATATATTGCCCCAGCTCTGCCCCCCAGCTCATGGATATACTGCCCCAGCCCAGCTCTTACCTGCTCAGGGGGGCCCCAGGCCCAGGGCAGGCTCCGCCGGCGTTCTTGTCCTCCTTGGCAAGCGGCCGCTGGAAACATCCAGCTTGGCCGCTTGCCGGAAACCACCTGATCAGCGCGAGGTCTCGTGCGCTGGTCAGGTGGTTTCTCTCCCACGTGAGCGGCCAAGCTGCATGTCAGCGGCCGCTCGCGTAGGGAGAGGGACGGCCAGCGCGCGGCTCCCAGATTCCGGCGCTTTTTGACGGAATCTGGCGGCGGCGCTGGGCCCCCCTCCAGTGGCGGAATGCCAGGGCCCGGTCACAACTGCGACCGCTGCAACCCTGGTACTTCCGCCACTGAAGCACATGTAACCAAACATACAATGGAGAACGAAGTGAAGGAAAACTTTGTGTCTTGTCATCATTTCCAGTTACTTCCTTCTCACTGGTCGACCATGAGTTATTTTGTTACGGAGAGATAGTTTAGTTAGAGAATAGAAGATTACGGACACACATCAAGCTGAGGCAGAATTTTCCGGCTATCAATTTGGGGGCTCGTCCGGGATATAGTCCCACAGGAAGGTACGTAGAAAATAACAGTTCTTTGTTGTATCTGAGCCTTCCTGTCTGATGTTAGGAACTCAATTTTTATTTTTTGATTGTGATGATTGTGTCGCGTAGAAAACAGGCCTGTATTGTGCTGGATGGAAAGTGACAGCCAGTTTTGGGATTGGATCCCAAGTATATATATATGTTAGATATATATAATATATAGCAGAATTGGATTCTGCAGTTATGTGTTTATTGTTTTATTGTTTTGGGGATTTGGATAGGTAGGATTTTATTGTTTCATATATCTCTCCCTGACAACATAAGTCAATTATATGTACTGTATACTGTGTATGTGTATAAATATATTGTATAACGTGCTGTAACTGTGTGGCTGAGCATTGTTTGAGTAGGTCATCACAAAAATACAGAGACTGGATTACTGGTCTCAAGTGAAAACCCCACATCTACTGCCCTTGATAATTTGATAGATATAAGATCATAATAATGTTTAATTTGCTTGACTTTGCTTTTGCTACAGGATGGAGATCCCAGCTCTAAACCTACTAACCAAACATGCTTTATGAGCGCAAACTCAAATCTAAGAATGTCTTGAAATGTAGATATGGGATATATAAAAATCACTTGTAATACCTGGGCAAGAGGTTGTCCAGATGCTGTGATACACCCTATTAGGCCCAGTGGTATAGCTCAAGAGATGTATCCAATGCCAAATGTTATTGTTATATAACTGATTCAGCGTTCAGGGTTGCGGGGTTTGAGCTAGTGAGCGGTAACACAAAAAGTGGAGCAGGCACATATAAACTGAAGGGTTTATTAAGCAAATAGACAATAGACATAAAGCAAAAGGGCAGCACAGGGGAAGTAGATACTAAGCAAATTAATAATAGGGCAGACACTGAATAGATAATAACCAAGAAAACAATTAACAAGAGGATAAGTAATGATAGGGATAACCGATAACACTGTATGAAACTGAGCAATAAAAAGAGGCTAAAGTACATAAGATATTAGGATATTAAACAGAGGGACACTACAGGAATAAATATTTTACACAGGACTCCAGAGAAAGACAAACAAGAAAGGGTTAATTTAAAGAGGATACACAGAACACTGAAGATGATTAAGCAGGTATAGGAATTAATCCAGAAAACACTGGTATAAAGAGAATACAATGAAGGTGCAGGGATACTGGGAGTTGGAGTCCAGGGGTGTAATATGGCTGTAGGTTCCAGGGAATTATGAAAAGTCCAGAAAAAAATAATAGAATATTTGCAGCAAAAATAAAGTCCTTGGCAAATTGAAGTAGGTTATTCAAGCGCGGTATCAAAATCCATAGGCATATCCAAGTGCAAATCCAATAGGTCTAGGCAGAATATACTAGGCAGGTATTGCAAGGGTTAATGTGATGTTTTAGATTTTTGTCTTTCTTGCGAGCACGGCGCCGCGGGGTATGACAGTTATTGACAGGAGACTATGGAATATGTTATTAGGAATGGTTACAATAT